>JAMXBD010005135.1:0-26167 GCA_024138025.1 Combretum micranthum
AGTTAATTCTTTTCCTAGTTACATTTCTTTTTTATGCTTGTAAATGGTGCACTAGAAATTTAGGAAAATGAAATGAACCAATTTATGAAATAATTGTTGAATAAAATTAATATATCGAAAGACGATATGTTAAATAAAAGTTGACTTTTGTATTGATTTATAAATTATGAGATCACCCATAACATGAATTCAACTATAGGTTAAATGTTAATTGAAATTTATTCATGCATATCAACTTGTGATCACATTTATTTGCTACTATCTTCGTGTGGAAATGAGGAAGTGGTAGTGGTGGCTATAGGACCGAAGTCCACATAGCCATAAGACCAAAGTCTACAGGGCAAGCAGGACCCGTAAATCTGCAAATATGATGTCGTATGGGCCGTAACCACCTAAACCCTTGTCATGGAGCGTTAAATCCATGATGCACTTGATTTCCGGTTAATCTGTGTATTGTTGTCATGTGAATGTGCATCACATATGCATGAATTAAATAACTTGGTCATATGGAAATGTTAATAGTTAGGAATATCTCACTAAGCTAGATGCTTATACCCTTATAGTTTTCTATTAACAGTATGATTATCTATGGTTGCCCCCGAGAGCTAGTGTGCTAGTATGATTTATGCTACAGGAGCTTTTGGAAGAAGTTTATGTATTTTTAGTTTTGAACATAGACTTCTAAAAAATCTCTATAGTCCACTACAGAATTTTTACATAGGGCAACGTTTGCAAATTTTGCAAACGTCGCCTTTCTTTTATAATTTGTCACATGAATTAAATGTTAGGTTAAAAATACCATTGGTTACGTTTGCAAATAACTTTTAGCTTATATGAATATTGGTTTGATTTGCGACGTTTAGCATATAGTAAACGTTACCAATTTAATCTATTAAAAAAATTAAAAGAATTTATTTTATTAAAATTTTCGAATAAACTTAAAATAAAAACGAAGAATCCCGCCATTTTTAGGTGTAGGTTTATTAGAAAAATAAAAGGAAAAGCCCCATCGTATTATTTACTCTTTATTATTTACTTTAGGGCACTTTGTCCATCTCATTCCCATCCAGACCTCACTCCCATCCCGCCCCCTTCCCCTTTGTCTTCCTTAGTTCCTTGTTTTTTTATTTTTTTTTTTGCTCCATTCTCTTTCGACTCTCGATCTCATCACCCTCCATCTCCAGCAAACCCTAGTGGTTGGTTGCTATTGATAACGACGAGAAGGCCACGATGCAAGCCTCCACCGCCGTCGCACCTCTCTCCCTTCGAACACCACCCTTTGGTGGATCTGAATGCTAACCATCGCGCAATGTGTCATCGGCCTCCTCTATGGCTAACTAACACAGCCCCTCCGCCTGGTCACCGTCGAACGATGACATCTGTCTTCCCTGCCTCGATACCCAAATCTGAACTGATAGAAATTTTTTCCCCTTCACTCTCCTCTGTTCGAGTCAGTCAGGTATATTTTCTTTTCCTAATAAATAATAATAATAATAAATAATAATAATAATAATAATAATAGAGTTTGAATATATCTAATCTAATAATAATAGGGTTATTATTCTTGGTGGTTGCTTTGTTTGGTGAAGATTGTTTTATTCTGGGTTTGTTTAGATTGGTTGTTGGTAGTAATGTTGCCTTGTCGATGGCTGTTTTGGAGTGGGTTAAGGATTTGATTGGTGGCGGTCTCGATGATAAAGGGTTAGGGTAATCATTAGTGTTTTTGGGCATGGCTGTGTTATGTTAGAGAGAGTAGAGATTCACGACTCACGCTGAGATTATGGTTATCTTGTTATTTATGCTCTGTTTTTTTTTTAATTGAACTTAAACATGTTCTAGTAATATCAAGTCAGGTAAGAAATTCTCTATGAACATCTATCATAATGAAAAACAATGAAATTTGGCATTAGTAGTTAGTACTATCAGATTTTACTTTCAATTAGTTAAAATTTAAAAATGATGTATGTTGATAAAGAAGTAGGTTTATTTATGAAAAATTGTTCCAACTTGTTGTACAATTATGTACAGCAGTAATATCCTTAATAATTGGGAACCTTGCAACAGATGTCTTAAAGTTTAGGTTCAAACTCAGTCAATTTAAATGATTTCACTATCATCCTAAATGTTATGAGAGTGTTAACTTTTGTATATTCTGGGATTTTGTTAGTTGGAGTGGGGGGGGGGGGGGGGGTTTGTTTGCCCTTAGAATTAGGATTTATTTGACTCATATGTTTTTTTTCAAGTACTTTTTTAATCTGGGGGACTAAAATGACTCACTGAAAATCGTTATCAATAAATTGCATTTGACCTATTCTGGACCAAAAATGAATGCATTTGACCTGGCTATTGACTGCCCTATTATTCCTCAATAATGTACATAAAGCTGCATTATTGCTAATGAAAGCTCAGTCATTAATGAAGAAATTATGATATATTATAAATGGGTCCATATCTCAGTGGTAGAGCATTTGACTGTAGATCAAGAAGTCACCAGATCAATCCCGGTTGGGCCCTCCAAATTAAACTTTTTCTGCCTTTCAGTAGCCACTAATACTCCTAAATTTAGCCTTTTATTAAGGTTGAAACTGAGGTGGTAATGTGTTTAGTCGAAGTTTATCACAGGAAACAATTGAAACATATTGTTAGGGTTGCTGCCTTTTGTGCTGAAACTGTAATTATGTTATAAAAAAAAGAAAACAAGACAATACTACTACCAAATTAGAGTGTACTTATCCTTGCTAGTTTTTTATTAGTGACAAAGTTTTAGTTTAGATTTATCGTGAAACTTACTTTGCATTTTGGATGCTTTCTTTCTCTCTATAATTGATTCAACTGCAAATTTTGGATGCTAAAATTGTAATGGTTAACACCTAACTTTTAATGATATGAATGTAGATAACCCCATTACATTATTTGAATTTCTTTTACCTTTATTTGAACTTTTTCTTTGCTCTTAAATAAATAGAAATTACCCGAAAAAAAAAAAGAAAAAAGAAAAAGAAGAAGTATGCTTTCCACTAGTGATGTTCCCTCCAAAGCCTTCTCTGGAACAAAGTCTACTTAGGATAGAAGGTTGTTAGGCAATGCTATTTTCCATAATTATCCTTATTCTAATAAATGAATTACCTATTATTTATTAACTAAATATATTTCTTTTTGACTTCATATCATTAAAAATTGTTGATTAAAATTGTATTGTCACTGAATATTTCCATTTAGTTACAGTTACCTTTTTACATAAATTTTATAATTAATATCTTGTAGAGACAATTAAAACTAACTCACTCCATTTTTCAAATTCCAATCCAATACTATGTGACCTTAGTTTTTCAATGTGTGTGTGTGTGTGTTTCATTGCTTTCTCATTTATTCCAGCTTATAGAGAGTGCTAATCCTTTATTTGAGACAGCGGGAGGGACAGCTTTAACTATTTTTTTAATAAAATGGGCTCGGTAATAAAATGCTTAGTCATTTTTTATTTGCTTCTGTCATTTTTTAATAAAATGGGCTCGAGTAAAAAACTTCCCCAAAGTTCCCTGTTTTTCACTCTGCAATTTTGCTTTGATGCAGGACACCGAATCACTTTCACCATAGATTCGTACTAAACTTATCTTATCTAGCTATGGGATGCTTCCGCATTGTTCTTTAATCAACTATTGCGTTTTTTTTTCTTTCCATTGCATATTAATTTATAATGATAATGGACACAAGAAAAAAATATAGGAAGAATACAAGTGGACAAAATGAAAAGTTTCTGCCCAATTTACTAATTTCATTACAATATATTAAATAAGGGTGTAATCTATCTTTTTTTTTTTTTGGTTATCCAGATATAGAGATCTATACTATGATGATGCTTTTGGCCATATATTTATGATGATGGTAGGATAATATTGGTCGTCAAGAAGCATCCATGCAATGATTTCTATATGCACCGTATAGCCTCTATAAAATCATGTTGTTCCTTGTTTTTATCTTTTCTGTCGATTTTGAAACAGCATACAGTGTTGACTAGAAGAACATCCTTAGAAAGATGTACTAATAGATTGGTTAATGAAATGACAGAATGGATTTTGTAAACTGCTGTAGTACAAGTTCCTATATGTTTTCCTTATGCAGCCGAAATGTAAGTTGATAACAAGCCTTTTATCAAACTAAAGTTCCCTGTTTTCCACTCTATAATTTGAATATTCCTGTTGGATTATAAAAATTGTCTTCTATTTTTTGATGATTGAGCATAATACAATTTTTGATGGACTACTTGAATGGAAGATGATGATGTGATGGCTTACAAAATAATGGACAAGCCATCTAGTTAAAATGAAAAAGTAGCAATAGCAATCTGTTAAAAGGTAAGACCGCTCACTATTGATTTAGAACATATTAAAAAAAAAAAAAAATTCTCTACATGTCTATATATTTATTTGTGATGTTATTCAAGTTCTTGTTTTAATGAGTTTTGTAATTGTTTGTTATGTCTTGATCCCTAGTAGTTATACCATTTGACTTCAATAAATGAATCAATGTGTTGTCAAAATTAGTAAATTGATGTACTTATTTCTTTCTTTTATAGTTATTGACTGTGTTGATCTTAGTTTGTTTACAATTTCCCAGTTAAATGGTGTTTCTCTAATAACAGGCTCGAATCATATACAAAATAAATTGAAGTGAAAGTGAGGTTAAAACATGGACAGGTTAATGTAGATCATATAGGTGGGAAGTGCAAAGTCAAGATGATCTGGCATAAAAAATTTAGGAAATTGCAATTTGTTAAAAGGTAAGACCGCTCACTATTGATTTAGAACATATTAATAAAACCAAAAAGAAAACAATTCTCTATTCATTTATATATTTATCTATGATGTTATTCAGGTTCTTGTTTTAATGAGTTTTGCAATTGACCCGTTGTTATGTCTTGATCCCTAGTACTTATACCATTCGACTTCAATAAATGAATCAATGTGTTGTCGAAATTAGTAACTTGATGTACTTATTTCTTTATTTTATGGTTCTTGACTGTGTAGATCTTAGTTTGTTTACAAATTCCCAATTAAATTGTGCTTCCGTAATAATAGACTCGATCATATACAAGGTAAATTGAAGTGAAAGTGAGGTAAACTCTTGACATACTTTCGAATATATAAATGTGAATCATATAGGTGGGAAGTGCAATCTCAAGAGGATTTAGCATAAAAAAGTTTAGAAATTGCCTTGTTAATCTTCATAAAAATCGCATGAAAGATTACTCGTGCTTTCAATTTAACATTCCTTTCAATAGGTCCAAGCACCATGGAACTGGAAGCATACTTTCCAGAATATACATCCTCAATTTTTTTGGGTTTCTGCATTTGGTTTCTCTTGCATCCTTTATTTTTTGTGTTGATGCATGGTGCGTTTGTTAGGGGGAGTGATATGCTAGGTTGTGTTTGGAGAATAATGTATCATTTACAGTATGTATAAATTATTATTGTTGCATTCATGTACGTGTTTGTGTAGCCTTATGTATACTAGTTTTATCAAGTGATTGATGTGCAATATATTAGGGATGAAGTGTTATTATACGTATTTTACTTATGAGAAGTACGGGTTGTTTTATGTTTGCTAATTAGAGTTGCATTCCTATATGAGGATGTGTATTAACACGGGGTTTATGCATCTTAAGAGCTTGGTGTAAATCTAAGGATGAGCAATTAGTTACCTATGTATATATACAAATTATATCCAAGTGGGAATATGTGGTGGTTGTATTTTAATGAGAATAAAGTCTTCTATGATTCATGTCATGGAAGCTGGGTCATATACACAGGCAATGGAGTGTCTATTATTAGCTTTGATAAATGTCAATCATGGATGTCTATTCATAAACATGTTCCATGCAGGCTTAATGTTGAACGTGCTTCTGTTCGTGTCATCATTTCTGTTGTGTATTTTTTTATGTGGGATTAGTTAAGAAATAAGATAAACATGTTCATGGGTTCTTGTGCTGGAGAAGCAACTCTATGGTTAATCACAATTTTAAAGAGGTAATTTGAGGCAAATTTGCATGTAAGCTGAATTGATGGTTACATGTTGAGTGCTCAAAGTTGGGTTGAGATACATGTCTCATAAAGGGTCATGCTTTCATACTTGTTAAGTTAATAATTTGAATAGCAGATTCTAAAAACAGTGGAATCTTTTATTGTAGTGTTATGGATTGAACCTAAATTGGCATCATGAATACCAAATTATATGATTTTTCTTAGAAAGGGAATCAACTTCGAGGACCTCATATAGTACTACACATCAATGGAGAAAGTGATTTAGCTTTTCATAATGCCCTATTTTATTGTTTCTGTTCCTGTACTTTGTTATGGTCAAAATGAATGATAATTCTGCTAGTCAGTACATATATGTATGTATCTCATCACAATTTTGCATTAGCGATGGGGGACTTAAACTGACTCAACACTCCATTTCCTGGTTTGCTGAGGTAGAGCTTGACCATATGTAACCGTTGGTAAGTGGTAATCTGACTAACCTTAGCAATAGTGTTGTTAAATTGAATGTATTTAAGAAGAGGCTATTGTTTTGTCCTCACCCACCACGTACTGTAATAATATATATATATATATAATCAAAGAAATCCTTTCGATTGACAACACATCACTGGTTATCTTATGATTTCAACACCTCTTATTTGACATATGACTTGTCTTTTCTTCACCCCACTGTCCATTTTGACAAGGATTGAGGAGCAACAGCATTGAGTGCACAGTGGTAAGGCTAGAGATGGAAGAAGGAAGGTTTAAATTTTGCACATTATGCAAAAAGACCAATAGTATTTTCCTAAGATTGATCAAAGAGGTTAATGGAATGGGAAGGATCATGTTCAAATATTTATGTTTGTTGTGATAAAAAACTTTCCTTAAGTCAAGCTGTAACTTCTGATGTTTGTTTCCATTGGCTTGTTGAGCCTAATTTGTAAAATTTAATATAAATCCGTTATCATTGTTATTGTTGTTCCTACTTAGTATTCTTTTTATGTAATTATATATACATTCATTATTTGGGGTTATGTTCAATAAAATAAAGTTAGGTGAATAATTATTTTTTCTTTAATTATTTGTTAAAGAAGACAAATGGTTTATTGCAGAATTAGATAGATACTATAGGAGTCAACAGTTCATTTTCTAGAGCAGCTTATTCCATAGTTTAGCTATTGTTTTTTCAATATCTTAACTTTGGATGGATCCAACTTGGAACTTATCAGAGCTTATCAAAATTAAAGGTCATTCTAGCAATGACCAGGATTAATATATACCGTAAAGAAAATTCTTATGTTTTTCTTGGTGAACTCTTGAAAAAATGATCTATTAAGCATCTGTAGTTGCTATAATTTTGGTGTAAGTTTTTCTATGCAATCTCTTTCTTTTTTTTTTTTTAAAATCCTATTACCAACACTAACTAATTTCCTCTTGTTTGAATCCTTTATCTTGCTCAAGTCTAATGGAATAGCTTTTTTGCGCACTAAGATGTGTCTTTAAATGTGTTCCTTTTTGTGAAATTGGTACATGTGCTTTGTAATGCCCTGGGAGCAGCACTAATAATGTATCTATTGCCCACGTCTAATTGCTGATTTGCATCGGTTTATGCAGGGAAATCAGTCATCACACTTAAGTCCCAATAACAGTATGTATTCTAACTGTAATGTCTTTTATTTATATTTTCTATTTTTTGACCAGAATATAAAGCTCTAAAATCCTTTTGTTTTGACATATCATTGATTTCACAGTATATATAATAATAGCTTAGACATGACAATTGAATGAATGTAGATCCTAATACATATGTGTTTGTTTGGCCTGGCGTCAAATGAAAATAAGGAATTGCCAAATTGGTTCTCGGAAAAATAGAAATTCATATGAGCAGAGCACGTAACGTTGGTCTTACCTATTTTAGTTTCACTTTTTTTCAGCTTTTGATATTTACATATAGGCTATTATATTTATCTACATGCCAAGACTTTCAAAGCTTTATTGGTGGAGTAAGCATTGTTAATTACTGACATGATAACATGAGGCATGATACGGGATGGTTAAAAGCCCTGTTATAGAGAGTAAAAACAAGATATGATATGAGACATGGATGGATATACAATTATAATATGAATAAATATGATTAGTCTATAACTTAAAGAGTGAAGAACAATAATGATTTTATATAAATTTTAGCACTAATGCGTATTGCACATGGGATGAAAACACGAACACGACCAGTTAACATAAATTGACTGTAATGTATAACAAATGTCATCTTGGGGATTATTGGCTCATTGCTCTTTATTAAAAATGATTAAGGAGAACATGTTAATTATATTTGGTTTCCTTTTCTATTTGATGTAATGTATGTTGCAGTGGTTGCTTATTCAAGGATGGTGTGAAAAGGTAGTGTTGATCTAGATTAATAGGAGTTGTTTGATTTGGGTCTTTCGCTTAGGAATATAATTACATTTGCTAGCATTTTTTGTAAATACCAAGTTGACATTTGCTACTGTTCTAAACGTTACCTTTTATTTTTTTATTTAATATGTTGATAATTTGTCAAATAATGCAATTTCACAAGTGGAGAACTTTAGTTTGATCAATCTATCATATCTCATCAAAGAGCACTTCACTCAAATATGATTTTTTTTTTTTTTTTCAAGACGGTCTTGGCATTATCATTGCTTCACCAGCCATTATTTCTTGGATTCTACATGCTGATTTTGGTGAAGGTAGAGTAAGTTGTAATATGCCAAAGGATTTTATATTGCAATTATCCTTTATTTTTTCTGCAAATCTTAGCGCCTTATTAAAATCACAAAATTTATAGATGAACATGAAAATAAAAGTAACATCTTCATGAAGCTTCCATGCACTAGAGATTAATGTAAAAATTTAGTACATGTTATGGCTCTAATTGTAGAAAGTGTTTATGACATTAAAGGGAAAGAATTATTTAATTGCCTTCATGAAGTTGGCACCCTTGCTCAAGTTTTTTGATGTTAGAGCTTTGGTTAATGGTGTAAGTTTTCAAATGTGAAATTGAGAACCTTAGTTCTAATCTGTTGCTTTCTTTTTATTGGCATAATATACCATATAATAAGTATTGTAAGGGATCAAGTTATCCTTATTAGGCACAGACGACTTTGTATTACAGATATGATCAATGTTTGGATACAAAATCTCTATCTTTTCTTGCTTACCAATTTATTGAGTTAATTCATTCTAACAGTAGTTGTTATGTGAATCTCCATTCTTTCTGTCTCAACTTATCTAGGTGTTGAAGAAGTGGATTTGTTCATGTTATGATCATATTAGTGCATGGGTGACTAAATGAAATGGATGATTAATGGATAGAAGGCTGTTATAGTTGCTTGAAGCTTGGATCTAGTCTTTGTTTAGGTTGATTATTTTAGAATCAATACAAATTTTATGATGAAGATGTTGTCGGGATGTTAGAAGAATGTGTTAATTGTAGATACTATAACCTTCGAGTAGTGTAGGAAGGAAAGAATATATTGGCCAGCATAGTAATTAACATAATGAAGCTGAATGAGATATTATTGGAACATACTAATGCTAAGTTGATAACAAATTGGAAGTTGTTATTGTTCGTTTGTTTTAATAGCTAAAAGATGTAAGTAGAGACTATGCTGAACTCACGTTATAACTGAAACTGGTTAAATGCAAGATACTAAGTTATTAAGAAGAATTATAGAAAGATTGGCTTGTAACATAGCACTTAGAAGTTGTATAGACCGAAAGTGATCATAAGCATAAGATATTGAAGTTACTTTGAGAGAATAAAAGTACTGCCAAAGGTATTTAATTTATAGGCAATATAGAGGAGACTTAATAGAGAATATAGCAATCAAAATAAGTGTAATTTACCATATAATGGCTACTGCTAGAATCAATCTTACAAGATCAATTGTGATTTTTCTTTCTTTCTTTTTTTTTTTTTTTGTTGGTATAGACTATATAGCTAAACCATTTTTATTGGCATGAGGCTTGAGAGTTGTTGCTATACATAATACCACTAATCATGATTTTGTCTTTAGCATGTAGGGTAATAATGGTTAAAATGTAATTAAGCTTTTGGTTAACTTGCATTAACTTGGTTTTTTATCAAGACGGTGCCTCTCATAAAATGTATTTATTCTTTCATTTAATGTTGTAGTTAGCTTTTCCTTATTGCTTTTGAACTCCTCCCAATGCAAAGAAGCCTATTAGAACTAGTTTGCATCCAAGTGAAATTATTAGTGGCTACTCTAAAGGTATCAATAAGGTAAAGTGTTTTACATTTATTATAATCGAGATGTGTTTACGAATTATTAAATGGGGGAAATTTTGACTATTTGCTTTCTTGAAAATTGTAGACAATTGAGATATTGAAAGAATTGTTTTGAAACAATAGATGTGAGAAATAAAGAGCAAAGTGGTATGTAGTATGAAAGCTATTGTTGCTAGGAAACAATTTAGACAATAAGACTTGTTGTGTTCTCTTGTCACCGATATATGTATCACCAGTCAAGTTTGCCTTAATGGTAGTTTATATAACATGTTTTAATGTTACAATTGAATTCTTTATCTCTTTTCAAAAGGCTTGCATTCAAGTTTTCTCAAAGAATCCTATAAATTTTAATATGGATAATCTAAGAGTTGCCAAGCTTCTTGGAGGTAGTTTGCATAACTCTAGCGTGGTTAGAGGTATGGTATTGAAAAATGATGTTAATGGAAGTGTAAAGAGAATGGAGAAAGCTAAGGTTAGTATCTATCTTTCTTTGATTAATTAGCTATCTTCCACATATGATTTATTTGAATGGGCATGTATCAAAGAGAAGTCTACAAAGGAGTCAAAACTTTTGGTTGTGGGTCAAAATGGGGGCACTGAATGTAGGTAGGGTGCATAGCTTTGGTTGATAGTCTCTCATGACCATACTTTTCCGACAATGTTGATTATAATGATTTCAGTCACGAGCAACTCTATTTACCCTCTATGTTATCTAATAATCTGTTTCTATATTATTAGTTTATGCTTAATTGGCTCTTGTTTTTCATTTTTTACAATTGTACTTTATCTGTGGGAAATTTATGGACTATTGATCATGCTATACTCTGTTAATATCTGGAATATGTTTTGAGGGAACTATGAAGTTGAATGATTATATTTTGATTTGATAAAGTAGCTCATATATGTAGCTTTGGTTGAAAATACTTGTTAGTTGTTGTATTTGCTAGTAGGGTCAATATGTTTGCCACTGATATCAAGAGAACTGCTCTCTTTCATAGTGCTAAGTAGTTACCTCTCATAAAATGTATTTATTCTTTTGTTCAACTTGCAATAATCCTTTTCCTTTGTAAGTTCAATTTTTAATGTATTGGTCATTAAGTTTTTAGTACATTTGTCATTTTAATTAGAATTGAGCTGTAGACAACATACAACTGAATACACATATGATGGGACTATGAAATAGGCGCTGCCCTGGTTTTTATTTGCCACTGCACAATGAAATGTCTGTACAAGGTGTTATTATGCCTGAAATGTCTGCACTTATGCTAAAAATCCTCCATGGTGGAAGAGATTTAATTCCTTAAAAGTTGCATGAAAATGAGTGAGCATTAAATAATCTCTATTGTCCAATCAAGTTGCTAGTTACTAATAATTCTGGTTAATATTATTGGCGTGTGTGTACATTTCCTATTTGGTTTTAATGCATTATTCCTTAATTTATTAGCTTTAAAAAAAAAACTTAGTATTATCCATTATATTCATCACAGGTACATCTTTAAAGCATGCAACTATGCAAGGCAAGAGTTCAGGTTAGTTTTGCGTTTTTTCCCATAGACTTATTAACGATTTTCAATCTTGCAATAATTGTATCTATATATTGCATGGCAGCAAATCCAAATGAAAGAGATCCTTCTCCAAGTCTGTTGCATGGTAACGATAGTGAGGAAAAAAATTAAAGACTAAGTTCTTACTTTTTTTTTTACCGAACAAATTGACACAAATGGAAATACTTCTGCAAGTGCACGACATACTTCATCAAATCCATCGCTTGGAGATGATGATGTCAATAGTGAGGAAGAAAATTAAGTACTGATATGAATGGGGTCAAATCAATGTGATAAAGTGTGTACATATGCCCATTTTGATGTAATTTGGAGTTTACGCTAACGTTTCTTGTAAGGACACTAAACCATATTGTTTTTGGTTTTTTTTTTCCCTTTAATGCAACGATGGTCATGGTGATCTTTAAGTAATTTTTATGTTATTAGTTTTTATTACATATCGAGCACATTGTATGCTCCAAAATGTATTAGTGACATTTTTTCATATATAAATTTCATGTGCTGAAGTAGTAGCAAGTATCAATTATATTGTGAGCAAACAGGTTTATATTGTTAATTACGCATATATTACACTAAACAAATATATATTGCCAAATAAACCAATTTGAGTATTAACATCTTCTTAACAAGAATAGCCACGTTTAAACGTCGCTAAATAAAATAACAACCACACAAGTAGACGTCGCCAATGCATTAGAATAGCCACGTGTAAACGTCGCTAAATCAAAATAACAATCAGACGTCGCCAATGTATTAGCATAACCACGTGTAAACGTCGCTAAATAAATCACATTGTGGTCCAACAAACATATACGAAGCTTATTCAACCTGTGTATGGCCACGGTTAAACATCGCCAATTATGTAATTTACTTACGTTTACACGTTACTAATAAAAATGTTTACCCACGTTTAAACGTCGCCGATCACAAGTTTCCCTCCTTTTATATTTGGTGGGATGGATATTAGTCATATTTAGCCACACATAAGTGTGACCAAAACATGATAATAAGTCATGTTTAAACGTGGCCTAACAAAGTGTATTTGGCTGTCAAACTACCATTGGCGACGTTTCAATTTTTAACGTTACTTATCAAATCTGCGACGGACCTTTGGCGACGTCTATAGGCCACGTGTAAAAAAACGTGACAAAAAATCTTTAGTCACGTTTAATTGATGTTTAGCCACGTTTATTAGACGCAGCCAAAGGCTCATTTTGTTGTAGTGAGTAGACTTATGTGATAGTTATGCTTATTTTGTTATTAGTATAGTTAATCAAAGACTTTAAGGCGGGGGAATACCCCTAAGATGATGTACGAACTTATTATCGAATGAAGATCTTATGTTTATCCATTTAAGTTTATGCTTGCTTTTTGCTATCTATTTAAACGTAATACCCCTGTGAGTCTCCTACTATCTTGGAAGCACGCCTTGCATATGATATCAAAGCTTCTGCATGACTATGAATTGTCATTCATTAGCTTTAATATTATATGCGGCGGACTGCCACGTTTAGGATACCCTTTGGGGCGTGACAATTTATGGATTTTATGAGCAAAGTCTTTAGGGAGTATCTTGATATATTTATGGTAGTCTTCATTGATGATGTATTGGTGTATTTAAGGACTAAAGAGGAGCACGAAGAACATTTAAAATTTGTTCTGACCAGATTGAAGGAAGAGAAATTATATGCAAAGTTTTCAAAATGTGAGTTCTGGTTGGAACAGGTGTCTTTCTTAGGACATGTTTTTTATGGTAATGGGATATCAGTGGATCCTGAGAATGTCAAAGCAGTTTTTGAAAGGCCAAGACCCAAGATTGTGATAGAAATCAAAAGTTTTCTAGCAATGGCAGGATATTACAGAAGATTTGTAGAAGATTTTTCCAAAATTACTAGTCCTTTGACCCGATTGACATAGAAGGGAGTGAAGTATGAATGAAGTGAAAATTGTGAAGCTAGTTTTCATTTGTTGAAGAATAAGTTAGTATCTGCTCCAGTGCTAGCTTTACTTGTAAGTGGTGAGGAGTACGCTATTTATAGTGATGCCTCTATACAAGGTTTAGGATGTGTGCTGATGCAGAGAGGCAGGGTTATAGCATATGCTTCCAGATAGTTAAAGCCCTATGAGAGGAATTATCCTACTCATGATCTGGAACTAATGGTAGTTGTGCATGCTTTGAAGTTATGGAGACACTACCTTTATGGGGAAGGATGTAAAGTGTATACGGATCACAAAAGTTTAAAGTACATCTTTACCCAGAAAGAGTTGAACATGAGACAGAGAAGAAGGTTGGAACTGATAAAGGATTTTGATATTGATATTCAGTATCATCCAGGAAAGGTGAATGAAGTAGCTGACACCTTGAGTAGAACGAGAATAGAGAATCTTGCAGTTTTGATCACGACGAAACATCATCTCATTGATGATATGAGGAAGCTTAAACTGGAAATAGTCACAAGACAGGTAGGTGAAAGATTGGCTAATATGAGAATTCAACCTACTCTTGCGGACAGAATCAAGACAGCTCAGACAGATGATCAGAGTATCTTGGATATAAAGAGGAAAATGGAGATAGGTCGAGCATCAGAGTTTTATGTGGATGATGAAGGTATCCTTAGGTACAAAGGGAGATTGTGTGTGCCAGTGCAAGGAGAACTTAAAAGGGAATTATTGAAGTAAGCACACTACTTCAGTTATTCCATTCATCCTGGAGGGAACAAGATATATCAGGATTTGAAAAAGTTATACTGGTGGAACAATATAAAAAAGGAGATAGCGGAATACGTATCTAAGTACCATATGTGTTATATGATTAATATTAAGCATAGAAAACCGGCAGTTGAGTTGAAGCCTCTGCCAATACCATAGTGGAAGTAGGAACATATCACTATGGAATTTGTTTCTGCTTTACCCAAGACAAGAGATAAGTTTGATTCAATTTGGGTCATTGTGGATCGTCTTACAAAGGTAGCTCACTTTATACCTATTAAGATTGGTTATAAGTTAGAGCGTCTGGCATAGTTGTACATCAAGGAGATTATGAGATTGCATGGAATACCAGTAACAATCGTGTTAGATAGGGATACTAGATTTGTTGGAAAATTTTGGAAAAGTTTGCATCAAGCTTTGGGAACCAAGGTCGTGTTTAGTACTACTTATCATCCTCAGATTTATGGGCAATTTGAAAAGACTATACAGACTTTAGAAGATATATTAAGAGCATGAACTTTGGATTTCAAGGGAAGTTAGGATGATCATTTGCCTCTAGTGGAATTTACCTACAACAACAGTTATAAAGCGTTGATTGACATGTCTCCATATGAAGCGCTTTATGGTAAAAAGTGTAGATCACCTATTCATTGGGATGAAGTGGGTGAAAGATAGTTGTTGGGACCTGAATTAGTCTAAGACGCAGTTGACAAGGTCAGTTGATTAGGTAAAGATTGCAAACTGCTCAAAGTCGACAAAAGAGTTATGTGGATAAATGAAGAAGACCCTTGGAATTTCAAGTGGGTGAGCACGTTTTGCTAAAGATTTCACCAACAAAAGGAGTTGTTAGATTTGGCTTAAGAGAAAAGTTAAATTCTCGATATGTGGGACCATATGAGATTCTTGAAAGGATAGGCGACATTGCTTATAGATTAGCTTTACTGCCTAATTTAGAAGGAGTGCATAATGTGTTCCACATATCCATGCTTAGATAGTATGTCAGAGATCCAAAAGAGATAGTAGCTCTTGAACCGTTGGAAGTGCAGTCGAACCTTGCAACGATTAAAAAGCTTATTAGAATTGTGGACTCTAAGGAGAAGATTCTGAGAAGCAAAGTGATCAAATATGTGAGAGTGTAGTGGACTAATCAAACTAAACGTGAAGCTACCAGGGAGTTAGAAAAAGACATGAGAATGAAATATCCAGAGTTATTTCATTAATCCAGGTAACTTTCGAGGACGAAAGTTCTTTTTAGGAGAGAAGAGATGTAATATACGAAAAAAAGATGAAAATATAATGAATTATGATTATAGAAGATATAGAATGAGTCTAAGGTCAAAACAAGTCAATTGTAAAGGTTTAAGTTTGATTGTAGAACAAATGTTGAAGTTTGGATTTCTACAATTTTTGATAGATGCTACACCACCTCCTAGAGAATCTACGTCATGACGTAGAGATGGCGTAGGAAGCAAACAGTAGTGTTTTTCTTAATGCTGGGTGGAATGCCACCAGTATACATGAAGGTTTCTCTTAACACCAACTAGGAACGCCGCCAGCATAGGTTATGGATTCACCGGCTGGGATTTCAAAGCCTCGATGAACGCCGCCGGTGCTCATGTAAATTTTGCCAGCGTATGGTGTACGCCAGCAAGATTTAAACGTAAGCCGCCGACATAGGGCCGGCGTATGACCAAAATTCTATAAATACGAGACGGAAAAAATGATTTTCGACAGAACTTTTTATTCATATTCTTCTTTCGTCAAAAAGGGTCCTGGAATGTTCTTGGAGATTTAGGGTTAGAGAATCATCCGGAGTGTGTTTTTTATCCAAAGTAAGTGATATTAACCTTCTCTTATAGATTATATATGAATTTGCATAAGTTTTCTTAGGGTTTTTGTCACGCCCCAAGGGGTACTCTAAACGTGGCAGTCTGCCGTACACGATACTAAAGCCTAGGAATGACTACCTCAGTCACGCAAAGGCTTCCATGTCATGTATAAGGCGTACATCACAATTAACGGAACGCATCGGAGTAGCGCAATTTATATTGATAATAAATAAGTAACAAGGCAAAGAGAATACTTATCATAAAACATAAACATATTAAATTAAAATTCTCAAGGGCATATCCCTCTATTGTCTTCAAATAAATATATATCTTAGAATCAACATAACACCAATCATATAAGTCATTACATATAAAGAACCTTACAAAATTACTTCATCTTATGATTCCATTTCCTTCTTAGAAGCTTAACATCCCTCTATGACTTCCTTAACATCATGATCCTCAATTTAAGCCACGAGTATACCTGTTTCAGCAAAATCTACAGGGGTATAAGCTACAACTAGCTTAGTGAGATATTTATTTTCATTCGCACCATATTTTCAAACAAGTTCATTTAGATTTTCACACATATGCTATGCATACAATGCAACAATCATGTGATTATGCAAATATATATATAGTTATCCAGAAACCATATATATAATGGATTTACCCCTCCGTATTGAAGGTTAGGGAATTGATGTTGAAGATCATCGATCCTCTACTGCTAGTCCCCGGGTCCCCACCCAAAACGTTCGGTTGGCTCAGCTCCAAACCTAGAATCGCATTCCCCGGGCGATTTGGATTCTTTAGGAAGGAACATGGCTCGTGTCACAACACGATCACAGCCAATCCAACTCTATGCGTAGGAGTAGTAGCCTTCCGAAAGAGATGTGACTCGATGGATGCTATGCGTGGGCATTTTATTTTTCTTAAGCCAAACCTTGTTGAGGTTCATTAGGGGACGATCAATCAATTCAGCAAATAATAAGCAATCATACAAGTAAGTAAACAAAATTACTTAAACAGGCGGTTTGAAGTTATGATATTCTTAATTCTCATTTCACGCATAAACATAGAATCACGTATATACACAAAATCCCGAACTCCCCAAATATATATATATATATATATCCATTTTTATATTTTCTTAGTATACTAATGCTACTACTTTACAAGGACAAGCAAGGTAACGAAATTAAGAAGAATAACTCACTCGTCCATTTCTCGATCTTCTTGGTCATAGTAATCCTCAGGAAGGGTAATCTCGTATCTGTCGTCACTTAGACAAAAGAAATACCTGTGATGAGTATTTCGTAGAAATTCTTAAACTTTCTAATTCTATTTCACTATGTTCGTCAAATTCTTATAGAATGAAATTCCAATTTAAAATAGCCATAACTTGCTCATTTTAACTTGGAATTTCGCATATAATATACCATTTTCTACCTATTCAAAAAGATCTATCCATTTCTAAGGTTATCTTTGTCATATAAGGTCATTTGGGTTCCGAAAACGTTGGGTATAGATTTAAAACGAATATTTCTAAACTTTTGCAAATCCATTTTCTAACTCAACTTCATTCAAAAATCTTTTAGTAGAAATATATATATATATATATATGTGCGTGTGTGTATATATAATTGATAAATCCTTTGAGTATATAGATAAGCTCACTTTATATGCAAAATTTCTAATGGTAGTGTCTCAACAATTTATTTCATAAAACAATTCATTTTGAGTTGTTAAAACTTTAACTTTGACAATCCCTTTTCAAGTCTTTTGAAGAAACTTTATATTTTCATAGGTTATTATAAATGAGTATATTCTTATTTTATTTTCTTCATTCTTTTTCCAAAAACAAGTAAAAGATCAAAGTTATCAAAGTGTATTAAGTTGTTGAAAACCTTTTTATAACTTTGTATTTAGAATGGTTTTAGAAAATGAGTCTTGTCTTCTTATATTTAGTATCTAAAATATAAGGTTTTGTTTTCTAAAACTTGTTATTTTATTTCCTTTGAAAAGAATCCTTTTTATTGATAAAATCCTTTGTTTTTAATTTTATCTTATTTATATTCTTTGAAAATAAGTCTCTTCTTTAGGAACTTAAAAATCATTATTTTCCTAAAGTGAGTTCATAACTTTATGAGTTGTTTTTATCTTAATTTTGAAAACTACTTTGTTTTTGGTTTTTTCATGGAGTTTAAAGAGTTTATCTTTAAGCTTTTTGTAAGACTTTGAAACTAATAAATTTATTTTACTAAACTTATGGTTCTCATAATTAAAATAAAAGTATTTATTTCTTATTTTCCTTGGTAAAACTATTTTTGTTTTTTTTTAAGAATTTTGTGAAAATTGTATTACCTATTTTTAATTTTGTTTGATATAACTTCATATTGTTGGACAAGTCACATAATAGAAATTTAGTTTTAAGTTCCTTTAATAAAATAAAATTCTATTGTTAAATTAGTTGAGACAATATCATTATGTAGATGCAAGTATCATGAGCACATAATATAATAAGAACATGAGAAAAATACTAGAAACAAATAATATATAAGCAAAACAAAAAAATATCAAGTATTGGGAATCTTAGCTTCATCAAGGTATCCCGGTCAAGTATTGGGAGCCTTAGCTTCATCGAGGCATCCCAGGACTAAGAATGGACTAGTCCCAAAAGATTAAAGAAAATAAATAAAATGTTGTTTTGACTTGATATAGATAAGTCTAAGACTAGAAAGACTAGTCTTAAGGAAGTAGCATGAAATAAATAAATTACAAAACATGAAATAAATTAAATAACAAGTGAGCTTATATGCTCTAAAGATTATATATATATATATATACATAAATATATTTAGTTAGATAAAATTAACATAACAACATAATAAAATATGAAGTTCATGTGCAAGAACAAAACATGAACATGTTGTTGCCTTTACTACTCATATGAGTTTCAAAATAACACCATAGTCATGTTAAGTTACATGACATGGGTAAATAAATGGTTAGAATAAGTTTACCTAAAGTGTTTATGTGATATGAATATGATAGATGAAAGGGGTATTATGTGAGTAGTGATATGTGGTAGATAGTTTATGTATAAGGAATGATTTTTATGAGGAATTTGTTTAAGAGAGTTTTAGTAGAGAGAATTCTTGAAGAGAGGATTTGTGAAGAGATTTTGAGAGAGTTTTGATAGTGAAATGAATTGTGTGAAAGAATAAAGGAGGAAGGGGGTATTTATAGAATTTTAAAATGAAAATTGGATGTAATAAAATAAATGAGAGGGAGGGAGGGAGAAGTTGCACCGGTTTTGGTGTTGTAGAGGGGGAGAAATGATTTATTTTGTTTGTTTTGTAATAAAAGAAGTAATGTGTAAGGTTTGATGTGAATAAAGTTGTATTAGAAATATAAAAAGTAAGAAAATAAGTATGTAGGTAGTAAGAAATAGGTGTAAAAAAAAGTAGAGATAGTAAAATAGTAATGAATAGTAGAAAAGTACTATGAATAGTAGACTAGACAATTAAAGTACCGGTAGTAATAAAAATACGCGTAAAAATACGATATCTGTAATTTTTAGCTACCGAAAAATTCTAAAACTAATATTTTTGAAAACCCTATATTTTTACGAGTCTATTGGTATTTATGGAATATTTTTGCTATCTGGTGTACTAGGGCATGGTTTTTAAAAACTGATCCCGTTTGGATCTAAAGGACACTAGAAATTTGCCAATTTGATATTTTTATGCTTCCCTATATTATTATGAACTATTACCAATAATTATTTTCATTTCGTTGTTTAGGGTTTAAGAGCACGAGATTGCCGGATCTTAAACTCTAGGATTTGTTATAAGCTTTGTTGACTTTTAGGGTTTCGGTTCGACTTCCGATTTTGTTGAGTTATTCGTAAGATCATATAATTTTGGAGTTTTGACCGTTTTATATTTTTAGCTCGATATCTATGGTTTACCTTATTTTATTTGTGATTATTTAATAGTTTTTAGTTCTCAGGATCGCTTAACCGAGTCTAGGGTTATGAGTTGACTCAGTTTGACTTTTAGTGAAAATTGAAATTTTTTGTTCTGAAATTTACCGAAGGATTTAAGATCTTAGCATTTCGTTGTCAATCGTTATTTGGATATATTGTCTTGATTTACGTGTTTAGGAATCAGATAGGTGATTTGATTGATGTACGGATGTTGATTCAATCGATAGTTGGATTTTCTATTTTGTTTTTTAGGATTCTCTTTTCCTCAGATTAAGAAACCCCACTTTTTATTTTTATTAAGTTTTAACTTTGTTTGATATTTTAGGGTTCCGATTCCGATGTTTGACTCTTAGGATTATTTTCGATGAATTATGAAATTTTCAAGGGTTTATAGTTTTGATATGTTTTTGAAGAAAAAACGTGGAAGGATTTAGATCTTGAATTTAATCTGTTTCGGTTGGATAAGGAGTGAGTTTTGTGATTAAAACAAGTGAGTATAATGTTCTTATACAAGATTTATGCGAATTTCATGCAAGTTTTAAGGATTTTGTGATTTGTTTATATGAAGGAAACCCTAGATTTTGTTGGAATTCGAATTTGTGGATATGAGTCGGGTTTTGGTCATCCAAATCAATAAGTTTTATCTTTTCATTGATGAATTTAAACAATGTGAGATTAGATGATCTTTATATGTTCTTATTGTCATGTAATATTAGGGTTTTAGTGAATTATTGATATTGTGGAATAGTTGTGAATTGTGATCGGAGAAGACGGTGTAAAATTTTGGAGATTCATTATTAAGTTAGAGTTTTAGGAGATCATGATAGATTAGGGTTTGTTTCTTTTACCATGTTTTATACAACTATTTATGTATATATGCTGATGATAGGATAATTGGAGACTTTGGTATTTGATTGTTGGTATTGAACAAGGAGTTGCAGAGATTCGTATTAGTGTTGTTGTTGTCGATACTGAGTTTGGTGAATTTGGAATTGTACTCCTGAAACTAAGAAAGGTACGACCAATCCTTGCTTGTTGTTTTTGCTTATAAGTTTAGTATTGATTGAATATTTATAGGAACAAAATTTCATAATAAATCTAATTATACTCGGTTAAATAATTGGCTGTTTGGTTGTACTTGGCTTTGACCAGTAAAAACCCAGCATATAGTGATACTGGTGAGGTACCCTAATGATCTTGGTGTGAGGTTGTCCCTAGTAGACTCGTGCCTTGATATGATTCTGGTAGAATTAGGTGTTCTGGATTCGGGGTATTTGAGGAGTACCCACTCATCCATATATGTACATGATTATTATTTTCAAAGAATTGTTTGATTTTCAATGGGGCCTGAGTAACACCGAGTTCGGGATTAGAGTATACCTAATACTAGACTGTGTTGTTTTGTTGGCTTAAGAAATATAATAATATGACTGTTTGCATTAGCTTAAGTTGCATGAATTATCTGCATGTTGTATGTGCATATGCATTTGTTTTTGGATTGAAGTTATCGTACTAGGGGTCGCCGCTTATTCTTTTAAATTTTAGGTATAGGTGAAGAGGATCTAATATATGATCTTTCAGGATATGAATTATTCTTTGATAATGGGGATGGCGATAGTGGATCCGACTACGCAGCTGAGAGCTAGGCTTCACATATAGATCTTTTCAAATTTGTAGATGGATGTTTAGTCGGTTTCAATGAAAAAGATTTTTGATGTAAACTGTTTTTAGTTTCTATTGGTTTTGTTGGCTATGATATCAACTTAGATTTTATGGTTTGAAACAGAAGATTATGTTTTATGAAGTTTATTATTATCAGTTTAATCAAGTTTCGTATCCTATGAGATACCCCATGTGTGTTTACAGGTGATAATTGTATTATTGTGGATATTAGAGCTTTTACATATCCTATATAAGAGAGGATATGTGGAGGGTTGTAATGCCCTCATTTTAGGTCGTTACAATCGTCTTGACCCCTTAAATCATCTTGGGTAGTTTCTATACTACTATTCTCTTTATCTTTTTCAAGATTCTTCAGTATGTTTTCATTGGAAGCATCTTAACCCAAAAAGGAAGTTTAGTTTTTAGCTGGAATTCACACTTTGGTAACTTAGCATATAACTTGTAGGCTCTTAACATTTGTAACGTCATCTGTGAATGCTCTTCGAGTTGTCTATATGTTCTTTGAATAGACAAGGATGTCATCGATGAAAACTATCTCACTTTATTCGATACTTAAGTCCTTAAGTCCATAAAGATGACAAGTGTGTTCATTATTCTATAAGGCATCACGAGAGTTTGTAACACTCGTAGTGTGCTCGAAAGGTGGTCCTTGGCACGTTTTTCAGCTTGATCCTTAACTAGTGATATCTAAAATGTAAACTAATGCATAAAGACACACTTGCTCCATGGAGTTGATCAAAAAGGTTATTGGTTCAGGGTATCGAGTACTTGATATTGATGATGACTTTATTGAGCTTGCAATAATCTATGCATAAACTCATGTATCCATCATTTTCCTCTACAAAGAGTATCGAGCTCCACAAGGTGAAGAACTTAACCTATCAATTTCTTAGTAAAAAAACTCTTGCAGCTGCTTTTTTAGCTTTTCTCAACTTGACGGGTGCCATATGGTATGGTATTTAAATTTAGGCTTGGTATCCCTTACTAAGTCAATTCTCAAAATCGGTCACTTACTTGGGAGGCGATCTAGGTAACCCATCTCGGATAACCTTAGGGAAACTCGTTGACAATGTGGATGTTGTCTAGGTCGGGTTTCTCCTTTTTCATCCTTTGCACTACTTAACCTAGCTTCCAAGTCCCTCATCAATATTCTTTATCAACTCAACCGAACTTAGTTCATGTCTCCTTAAACTTACAGATCCATCTATGAATTATTCTTTCCTTCCTTGTCCCATTGTAAGCCCCAGAAAATTTTAGTAAATAATTCTAAGATAAACTTCAAAAATAAACCCTAAAAATCACTCTGAATTAAAACCGAACTTCGATAAGCCTCAAATCCCGAACGAATCCAGAAATTTCCGAATCGTGAGAAAAATAAGAATCCTTAAAAATAAAATAAGAATCAAAATACTTCAATTCCAAAAACCGTTACGCACGATAAATTTTATATTTAACTCCAACTTATAAAATCGGGTAATATAGAGCCCAAATACAAAGTATTGAAAAGTAAATAATGATTAACCTTGGAAATAAAACTCAATCCAAAGAATTTCGAAAACGTTGAGAGATATTAAATACTTATAAAAATCAAACTCAAGATAAATTTCTCAAATCAGATATGTTGTATAAACATAAAATATCAGTTTCCAAATTGGCAAAGGTATAAATCGAAAAGTCAACCGGAAAACCTAAGTCCACGAAACTCCTAGGAAACCCCGTAGCCTAGATATGGCAATCCCATATTCCTAATCCAAGGAGTCAGAATAAGAGAAAAAGGTGTAGTTGGTTCGTATTAAGCATAGGATGCTCTAAAAGATGAGATTAACGAATTTTCAATCTATTTCCAACCCGGTCAGGTACAGACTTCGAAAAGCATGCCCTAAGATTCGAGATATTAAAACAAATATATGTTATTAATGTCGTTAGACTCATATTTTTATAAGGATCTCTAAAATATTAGTTTTATAAATTTACGATAACTAGAATTACCTGATTTTGCGATTTTATTTGTATTCTTTACTACAGTAATTAGCTAGTCTTTCGGTACTATTTACTATTATTCATTGCACAATTTTATTGTTCTTATAATGTAAACCCCAATTTTCCTAGTAATCAAATAAACTTCGGAAACCGGAGAACAAAACCCTAAATCGGTCTAGTTCAAGCTTAGTGAGAGGAGCTTAGAAACCCTAGATCCGGCTTTCCTTCGGTTTCATAACAAATGAAGTTTTATAAGATAAATTAATGTGAATTATTGTTTTAAGGTATATTTCAAACCTTAGAAAGTTATAATTTTGGAAAATTTTCTATTCCGGGCCTTCCCGAGCTCAATTACGGAAAAACGAGCCCCAGGACTAGAAACTCAGAAAAATACTCCGGAATATTCACTAGAACTGAAATTTTATAAGGATTTCAAAAATATAAATTTTATAATTTTTCGGGCTATAAAAATTACAGTTATAGTCTTTTTCCTTTATTTTCTTTACAACCGGTAAAGTAGATGTCTTGTCTACTATTCACAAGTATAACCTACACTACATACTACCCATACCCTATTCTTACATCCTTACAAATACTCAATTATATTTTCTTTTCCAAGAAATTTTTGTCTCTTATTAAATTATCACTTTTATTACATTATATTACACAAATTACAAATTTAAATAATTTCAACTCACTCCCTCTCTCCTCCCCATCCAAGCCAGCGCAATTTTCCTCCCAATATGCCTAAATTGATTTATTTTATCTCTTTTATTACTTCAAACAAACCCTAAATTCACTAATATAAATAATCCTTAACTTTCTCTCTCCTTCATTTCATTTTCATTTGTCTAAAAAATCACAAAACACTCTCTCCACTCCCCCTCTATTGCCGTGAGCCTCATCCCCATTTCACACACACACAACAAGCTCTTTTTTTCTTCATTTCTTCATCAAAGCCTTCCTTAGGTGATGATTTTTAAGTTTATTACTTAAACTTGTAATGGCAAGACTTCTTGTGTGTTTTCACCTTGAATCCCAATTTGCAAATGCTAGGGATAGGAAAACACTAATACAAGAATATCAAGCCATCACAAGAAGTAGATCTTGTGTTTAATGAAATTTTTGTTGAAATAATATCATGTTCATGCATGTAAAGTAGAGATCTTGCATGGAAAGTTTGTGTTTATGTCATTAAACTCATGTTCATGCACTATAAGTGGTAGATCTAGTGTTTAGACACTCATACTTTTATTGACATTTATGTTCATGTGGATATTTTGAGCTTTCATGCATTAATGATTATAAAAGATTAGCCTTGCATGTATATAGATGTGTTAGATGATAGATCTTTATGGATATAGGATAAAGAACTTGAAAAAGAAAAGATTTTGTTAGAAATGTCTAGTGGAAAATTCGTATGGTTTTTGAAACCTATTTTAAAAACCCTTAAACCACTTTGAAACTCATATTTTTCATGAAAAATGAAAGGCATATGTAATAGATATATAAGGAATGATTTTACAAGTTAAAATGAGTTTAGGCATGCGTAATGTGTAAAACAAGTAATGGAATTAAAATGGAAGATTTTGAGTTAGGGATCAAATTGTCAAATTCGTAATTTGAGATGATGCAATGTAATCACCTAGTATTTGAGCTCAAATTGCAAGTTTTATGTGTTAAATGAAGTCCTTAGATAATAGATATAGTAAAGCTTCAAATTTTGATGTATTAAACAAGTTTCTCATAAGAAATATGCAAGAAATGAAAATTTCCAAAATTCGGATTTTTGTGGAAAGCTTGTTTAAAAACATATTTGCAAGGTGAAAAATGTGAATTTCTATGTAGAAATGAAGGTCTTGGATAGTATAGATGATGAAGACTCATTTTTATTTAGATAGCAAGTAAATTTTAAGAATAAAATCCTAAGACCCTAGAAAATGCAAAATTTGAAAGAATAGATTTTAAGAAGTGATTATTGTGGAGTCTTGTAATAATTAGGAGTCTTGAAAGTTCATTATCAAAAATCATCAAGACCATGCCTATATTGAACTCATTACATGTCATTCATATTCCATCTATACATGAATCATCAACTA
>JAMXBD010005136.1:0-26162 GCA_024138025.1 Combretum micranthum
CATCGATCAATTTTAAAATTTTAAAAATAATTTAATTACATATTTTTCTAAAATTTATATACCATTTATAACATATTCCCTAATTATAGTTGAAATCGTTGTGTATATTGGTAACAAATTACGTCGAATTACCCTTATAAACCCACTCGCAGAACGGGAATATATTGGAGAGTTGCAAAGTAAGGCCCAACATGAAAATTGAATAGAAATTGTTCTTGTCGATTTGGCAATCAATGTTATGTCCACCCCTCGACATCATTTAAAGGGAAAAGGATGAGGGGTGAGGCATATATCATTATCTCTGACCACCGTATCTTCTCTCACATGCGGCATGGCCAAGAAGTAATGGGCATCTCCTAAAAGGCAGTAAAGCTTCATGGAAGTGGTGGCAGCTCCATGGAAGCCATAATGGATGCATGCAAGGAGGTAATGACGAAAAAATTGTGGTGTGCAAAAGAAGACTCAGGTTAAAAGATTGTGAGGCTTCACTTGAGATAAGAGAGAAGGGAGGAAGTGGAGAGAACTTCTACCATTTCTCGTTTCAGGATCTGCACAGGATTATCCTTATCTTTTGTTCAGTTTTTAATTCATTATATGCTTTTTCTTTGCTTTTCAGAAAGTTGTTCAATGAATTCTCATATGTATTTGTCCGTGTTAATTAACCTAGATGAATGCCCTTGATGCATTTGCAGCAACAGTTTCTCCCAAAGCAAGTCAAAAGCCTAAAAATGGGGAAAGAGAATAAAGATCCAGTGGCACCAATTGCAACATTGTCAACCTTATCTAGATTTTTCACTGATTCATGCAAATTATACAAAGCAGAGTTCAGTAAAAGTAGACCATAACAAACAGCTAACACAAATATATCATACAGGGGAAAAAAAGAGTTCTTAGATTAGATATCATCAAGTAATTAAGGATACATGGAATTAGAAATTAACATGAGACTTTCTGTTTAAAGTGGGTAGTAGCAAGAGTTGTCATAATCTGATAACTAATGTCACAAACATTACAGTAATAGAAGGTTAAAGCTAAAAGTTAAAAGGATAGTCAAGTCACCATTTTGCAATTGCTAACTTAGTGCATGTAAGCGGCTTGGTATGGATAGCTGTTACCAAAGAAGTTGCTGTGAGCAGGGGGTAGACCATAAGCAGGAGCAGCAAAGAACGAGAGGCCAGTGTTGTCAGCGTGTCCAGAATAAACATAAGGTCTGTCATATGCATAGTGAGGGTATCTAGGGTAAAATGTCTTGTTAACAACAATGTTAGCAACGCGAGGCTTACATCCTCCACTGTTAGCACGGGGTCTTTTGGGTTGGGGTTTTGAAACTTCAGTTGCCCTTTTCTTATCAGCCTTGACCTTCTCTAATTGGAGAACTCTTTTTTGGAGTGGATCTACAGGGTACCGCTTTTCAAGCTTGTGCTCCTCTATGCACTTGATTACCGCCTTGAGGGCAGTCAGCTCTTTGTCATTAACATCAACCTGAAGAAAACATGTAATGGTTAGACACTAGAGGCTAGAGAGATTGCTCGATCTCTTCAATATGATTGTTAGACACTTAAAAGAGATTGCTTGATCTCTTCATCAGATTGTGATGCTTTTTTTGTGGGGTCAAGTTTGACAAACAAATTGAACCTTCAAAACAATTATACATTACACCAGAAGGTATTAAAGTTTTGAGATTAGTTCATTAAGGTATCAATATTTCAAAAATTGAAAAAAAGAATCAACGTTTTTGCGAAGTAAGTCAAACGAACTCACTCCAAATGTCAATTCCTTTTTATAGTCATTTGAAATATTGACATTTTAAATAACCTTATTCTAAACTTACTCCTAAAAGTTGACAACTTTAGTGTAATTTACTTAAGAACATGACAACCGTGAACTTTTATAAGGTCATAATCAGAGTAATGAATATTGCTAGCAGTGCAACTAAAACACTGAGCATAAGCCTTTACTATAACAAGTTCATGTCTCAGAAGGAAAAGAATTTAGCAAAATGTTAGTTACGGAAAATTGCATAACCAACCTGAGCAGGGGGATGAATTTCCTGCTCTAACAGGTGAAGAAACTTTTCTTATCTCCTGCAAGTAGGATTTCAGCAACTGCACAGGAGGGAACTGCTCTGTAAGGTCAAATGCAAATGCCAAATTCACTGCATCAATTTGCCTTCCACTGTTAACCAGTATCTGAATGACTCCTGCAAAACCAAATAAAGAGGAAGATGCTCAATTCGAGAATTGAATTTTCTGAATTATTGAACCAATCCCATTATTGAATCAATCCAATTTGCCTTCCACTGAACTAATCCAATTATTGAATTTTCTGAATAAAATTTTTTAGACATGAGAAATTTAGTTTGTTTCCAGCAAGATCAAAGAGACTAACCTGGCATTTTATCAGACAATCCAAGAGAGCGGCAAAGATCAGCAGTTTGGTGACGGCGTGAAACCATGGGTATTAACCTCAATAAATACTTTTCATCAAAGCCAGAAGCAATACCAAAAGTAGCCAAAAGTTGCAAAAAGGCATGAGCTTCTAATGAATTCCCATTACTAACATCAATGTCAAGACAATCCAATTTCGGTTTCCATTCTTCAGCAATTACCTTAGCACGGTGTTTTATTTCCTCAGAGATAATATCAGCTAAAGAGATCAAATCATTCCAAGCTAGCAAAACACTAAGGCACTCCATCAGCATGATACAAGTTCGACGCAAACCCAACAAATTGGAATCTTTTTTCCCATCTGTATTCATAAGATCCATGTTGTAAAAATCTTTGAGAGAATTCAAAACCAAACAGGCAGGACTTGATGCAGCTTTTAGAGCATGTGGGATTTCCTCCTTGAGAGCAGCAATATTCTTGCGATTATCAGATATGAATTTGTGGAGGCCTTCTGAATCCATCTTTTCACATAATTTATCTAACTCAGGATAAACCTTAACTTCTGCAACACCATTCTGTGAACCTTTCCGATTGATTTCAGTGGAACCTACACCTTGATCTGATACTTTCTCTTTGACAAAACATTCTCCAAGTTGGTCCGCATTAGTAACAACAGCATCTGCTGACATTCCCTTTTTGTGCTTCTCCAGAGCTTTCACAATCACACCAGCAGCCACATCTCTCTTCTCCTGAAGCCTCTGCAATGAAGCTTGCTCCATGGCCAACACAGCAGCTTCTCGCTTCTGCACCAGTTCATGGGCCTCCACATTTTTGGTTTCATATGCTTTCTGCTGGTCTTCCAATTCATGAAAGCGCCTCTTGAGTGACTTCTCAAGTCCGTGAAAATGTGCTTCAAGTTCTTTCCACTTCCAATTAAGAGCAACTGCACGGTATCTTTCTAATTCTGCAAATGCTTTCTGAAGCTGTTGTATCTTTGTAGTTGCAGAATCTATCAGTGTTTCAACTGATTCTGTATCTTCCATAGCAGGGTATCTGAGGCATAGGAAAGTATACAAGAGAATGTTGGTTACATATAAGTTACAGAAGTTTGAGGGGACAAAAAGGGAAATGAAATGGACCATCTAACATTAAGGTTAAAGGATCACTGGATCAGGAAAAAACCCAAGCAAATTTGTGATTTATGCCTATAATCATAACATTTCATAATTGTATTTGACTTTATTAAGATGGCATAAATAAATACAGAATCAGATCAGAATATTGATCTTTGCATTTAGGTGCTGCTACTTTTATACCAAAATACATTGATTTAAGGTCATGGCAAATTTGTCCAAAAGCTTTCCAATGAATATTAAGGTGTGCTTCCATACTTGTATACAAGTGTTATGAAGAAAAGGCCTGGAAAGATACATATGCACAAAAGCTGCAGCAGGTCGAATAAGCTTTTCCACCTATTTTAAATGTCACAAGAAAACTAACAAGCAGTAGCATGTCGTCATGCTCAGCTTAATTAAATTTTTATGGTAGCTGACAAGTATAGTGGACAAAATAATGGCCAATCTGCAGACTGATATCATGATTAAGGAGAGTAGTAGAGAAAGGATTGAAGCCGTAGACATCCTTAGCAACCAAAACCAAGAGCACCCCTTGAGTCATTAACAGACAGTTTCTTTTGGGGAAGAAACTAGAGAGATCACAAAGATCATCATTCTTGATGAGACTGGAGCTACCAGCTCAGGTAACTTCAGTACTTTTTGAGACGATGAATAGAAAAAACAAAACAGACAACATTTCAAACTCATATATAAGGAGAATCACACAATCTCATGATGCATAAGCAATCAGAAAGTGAAACCAAGCTGCTGGCGGTTAATGGTCAAAAGGAATTCCATGACAGAGTTGATGGGAAGAGTGATAGTTTATTCTATTGGAAAATCATAATAAAACAATGCTTCCAAGTTCCAGTTGACTTATACTGAGGATAATAATCGACATTAGATGAATACCATCACATTTAAATTGAAACATCTTTTATATAGGTGTCTGTTCATGACCGCAAACCCTAGCAATCTGAAAAATCCATCCAACAATTGCATAAAATGATAGTCTGCATGCATGTGTGGTAAGTATGTGTGCCTTGAATAGCATAATGGCGGGTTATTAGTGGTTAGTGCTATCTCAAATATGATAGCCGAATTATAGCATTTATTCAACTTATTGCTCATAACTTCTCTTCTAACATTCTTCCCTAAATTTTTTCTTCCATTCCAATTGTGTCCCCACGATAATTTTTTTTTTTTTCGTTTCTTATAATTATTTTATTTGTTTATTTTTTATCTCATGCATGGCAGCATGAGATAACGGAGAAATGGATAGACACATCGTCCGTGGAACAGGAAATTTTGTCCTATAGTTGATAAAACCTGCATGGTTTATTAGCTCTTATCCACCACTAATCTACAAATGCAGACAAAATAAGCCACTAATATTAGATTCCAAATTGACTGCGGGACCATAATGGCCAAGAAACAAACCCTAAAATTACAAATCATCCATTCACAATCGCATGAAACAACGACAGCACCAGCATTACAACAACATTTCAACCAAACTACATTAAATATTCCGCTACAGAAGTTAGCTTTCCACCTTCAATAAAGTGAATTAGGGTTTTCCTTTACCTTCTTCTTTCAAAAAAAATAAAAAGAAAGAAAGAGCTGATCTAGAGAGAGAAACAGAGTAAGAATACGAATCTGACCTCAATCTCCAGGAAAAAGCTTGGTTTGAGTTCGGGAACGAGCAACTACGAAGTAAACCTAGTCCATTTTAGAGAACAATTCGATTGAATCGGCGATCATGGAGAGAGAGAACGAGAAAGAGGAAAGTGAAGAAAGGAGGTGTCTTTATCAGGAGAGAGCAGAGCAGTGTTTTGTTTAGTTTAGCTTTGCTTTGATCTGCTTTTATTTGTGTTTTGTTTTTTTAAATTTGAGCACTACTGTTTTGACTAACTTTACAGCATTACAATGGAGTGGAGACACTGGAGAGTTCTTATGGGTTGTGACGTGGGGGGAAGGTGGTTAGGGAGTTATAATGATGCCACGTGGGCTCGTGGGAGGTGAGGGGTGCAATTATCCACAGAGGCATTTTGGTTTAAAATATTTAGGCGAATTGTTTTTAGAGTTTAGAATATGATTAAGGATTGGACAAGCTGAAACATACCTAACCTCCATTGAAAAGATTTATTTAATTATTTAAATAGAGCAGTTGGAGTTAGAGTTCTTTAATCTCTCAATGTACCAGACGGTTGGAGACACGATTGTATTGCGACTTGCCCCACAGGATCCATACTTTCTGAAGTTTGTATATTTTTATTATTATTGTTTTCCCTCATCATTATTATTATTTTTTTTTTTCTCATCAAATAACTAGCTATTTTATTGATCTGGCTTCAAATACAAGGAATATCCAAGGCACAAAACTTCTAACAAAAAAAAAAAAAATGGATAAATTAAATTAAAAGTATTAAGTTTAAGAATATATTTATTTAAGATATTAATATTTAAATAAGTTTCTCTTCTACAATGGGATCTTCAATAGAATTCATATATTTAAATCGAGCAACTTTCCTCCAAGCTTATTTATTAAGACTCTGTTATTTCAAAACTCAATTTATTCTAATTTGATAGTAGAAAACTACACTTTAACATAATATTACCACAGCCCTTAATTGATAGCTACAAGTTCTCAAATCTAACACAAGTGCAATGTTATCTAAACCCATTGATGCTTCATGAATAACTTAGAACTTTGAAAAAATATTAACCATTCTATAGAAAAACAACCTCCTGCCAATTGATTTATGGACTATAGCACTATTAATTTGTTATTCAACTATGTAAAACCACAACCAATAAGCCTCAAATCTTAGAAACTTGCATTATATCATAGTTTTAAAAGTTAGCATTTGCCTTTTATCTCGAAGTCTTCCACCCTATCTTCTCGATTCATCATATTTTCACAAAAATCTTCAACACATAGTTAAGGATCATCAACCATTCTTGATGCATCTATAATGTTAGCCTATATCTTTTTTTTTTTTTCTCTCTCTGAAATTGCATGGTACATGACATATTATTAACCCACTAATGATTTATCTTGGAAACATACTTTAGTGTAGATACATAATCTACAACTCTCCAAGACAAAGACCACTAGAACAACATTCTACCATAATGCTAAGCTATGGCTTAAGCCTTTAAGAGAAATATAAAACTTTGGATATCATAACCTCTTTCATTCTCATTCCAATTTATTTTCAATATTTTTGTTTCCATTGAGAAAAAAATGCATTGGTCATACTTATTTCTAAGTCATTAACATTTGTTATGGGTGGCATGGACTTTTGACATTTCCAATATATATAAGGGTAATTGTCACATTTAGTACATCAATTTTGTCCATTTTTTGTAATTAACCATCTAAACTTTAAAAACATTAGTTTAACAGCTAAATTTTGCCATTTTTACAATTTATAATCTCAAGTTTACCAAATTCTAAAATTAATTACTTAAACTTTGCCTCTTTTTCTAATTTACTATCTCACTTAGATATTATGAATGATCTCAAAAAAATTAGGTAAATTATATTAAGGTATTAATATTTGTGGGAAAGTTCATTTAAAGTACCAATGTTTAAAATTGCTAAAATTGCAAACTAAATAAGATGGAATATTAATGTTTCACAAAGTTCATTTAAGGTATTAATTTTGAAATAGTTTTTTATTAAATTTTCTAGGTATCAATTTTTGGATAGTATTTTATTCATTTTCCTTAAATTTTCTCATAATATATCTTATTTGACTCACTTTATGAAACATTAATTCATCTTTTTAACCACTTGAAATATTAATTCCTCATATAAGATAGTGAATCAACATTTGTGAACTTCAAGTACTTAATTGTATATATAAACAAAGTTTATGTGTCAAAGATGACATTTACCCAATATAAAAATCATGACCCTTAAGTGGTTGTTAAGGGCGAATCACTACTACCACCTCGATTATTAATAATAACAGTTACATTATAAAGATCTAAAGATTCTTTTTACCATATATTTTCTTTCTCTTTTTTTTTTTCACTCTACAAACTCACTGCTTTGTTTACATTTTTTTTTTATAATTTTTTTCCTCTTTATTCCCATGCTTCTTCTTTTGTCAATTTTCTCAAAATCAGTCTTTAAATTTTATTATCACTATTCATGTCCTCTTTCTAGCTACGTTTTGAATTCATCAATTAAAAGCAATAGCCATAGTTGAATTAAACTTTGTCATTGCCTCCTTATTCACCCTCATATAAGAATTTTCCACTTCCTTTGGTTACTTCATATAAAATCTCTTTTCCCCACTCATCTCCACCTCAATCAACCCATTATCTTTAAATTTTAACTCTTGTGTGAAAAAAATTTCAACAACAAAATCTGACTTTGAATTGACTTGTGAATGTGAACCAGTAGGTGTAACATTAGACAAGGACACGATAAGAGAGAAATAACCCAGAGCCATGATCTTAAATATAGAGTCAAAATCTAGATTTTAGGTAATATGATGATTTGATATAAAAGGGATTATTTGTGTTAGATAATTATCTCAAAATATGGTTTTGTGGGGAACTTGCATTTTGTTGTGGTAAGTATGCTTGTTGTAGGGTATTAAGATAAAGATCAAATTCTGAACTTAAACGTAAAGGTTTGTACAAAGGTTTTTGTAGTAAGGCTTCAATAGTGTTTTTTAAAACGAATAATTTATATGGCTAGAGTAAAAATTTTTAGCAACATAGACTAGATCTCTCTTCTCCTTGCCTTTTATACATCTTCCTCTTGTTTAAAAACATTAACCCTTTCCTCTCTCATTAGAAAAGCCTTAAACCTATACCATATTTCTTACTCATAACCTTACAACCACTATAATTGTTATTAACATGACCAAACATCCATAATCAAAGCAAAAATGTGGAACTCTTATGTATTCAAAGAAAAAACTACAACATATTACTCACCCATCAAGCTAGCCTTAAAACCTACAATTGTTATTAACAGTAACCCCTTCATCTCTCATCACAAAAGCCTTAGACCTACACTATATTACTCACCCATCACCTTCCAACCACTATAATTCCTATTAACATGACCAAATATCCCATAATCAAAGCAAAAATGTGGAAGTCTTATGTATTCAAAGAAAGAAATTAGTATCTACTCCCATCTTTCTTATTCATCCATGCTCTATATTTTAGAGGCAAATAAGCATTTTTTCTGACTTGTACATGTGAAAAACTTCTTCTCATCTTATTAAAAAATCTCAAAAGATCAAACCCCTACCACAATTCCTTGCCAATTTGTTAGTATTTTTCAAGGATAAGCGGCCTAGTGGAAGACCATTAATTCTAATTGAAAAATACAAACATGAAAGTTGAACATCTTATGTTTAGTTTTAATGTCATAAATGGTATTTAAACTTTGATAAAATGTGCAATTGGGTATCTAAAGTTTAAATTTGAACAATTTAGTACCAAAACTTTGAAAATTTCAAATTTAATACCTAAAAGAACTTTTTGTTTATGCTAATAGTACCTCCATCAAGTTCTTTTAGGTACTAAATTGAACAATTTCAAAGTTTTTTAAATACCAAATTGATCAATTTCTATTCATGTAGTAAAATGATTATTTTTAAAATTTAGGTAATTAAGTGCATATTTTGCCAAAATTTTGATATCATTTGTGACATTATCTCCTTTATTGTAATCAAACTTCCACTCCTTGAGAATCAAATAGTGACCTATTGCAACATAGTGACCTTCACTAAGAATTCCCTTTATTGTATCAAAATTCTCAAATGCAAGTAAAACGGAGCTCATGTTGAAATCTATATTTTCATCACTTAAATTTTTTCATACTTTCTTCAAAACATTCATCATACCCATCTTATAAAGTGAATTATTAGAAACAACTCTCTAGTAATGAGATATTCGAATTCATTTACTACTTCCAAACTTTTCTTCTAACTCAACACTATTTATAAAGTAAATTATTAGAGACAACTCTCTAATCATGGGATATTTGTAAACCCCTAAGGTTTTATAATCGGTTAAGCTTAAACCCTAATTAAAAGGTCAACCAGCAACTTTGAAATCAACAAAACCCTAGTTAGATGTAACAGTTTAAGTTTGGCAATCCCGTGTTCATAACCTAAGAAGGTAAGTATGAGATTAGTAGGTAGAATAGTTCGTAATAATATAAGAGAGCTTAAAAATATCAGATTAGTTAAACCACAATTCGTTTTAAACCCGATCGGATACAGTTTTCGAAAAACGTGTCCTATGGCTCTAAATAGTAAAAATATTCCGAATATACTGTTAAACTCGTAAAAACATAAGGTTTTCAAAAAATTAGTTTTATAATTTTTCGGTAACTAAAAATATCAAATATCGCATTTATATGCATATTTTTTTACTACCGGTATTTTATTAGTCATATCTACTTTACATCACACTATTCATTACTATTCTATACTATTCATATATCTCTACTTTTTCTACCACTTACTCTTACACTCTACATACCTTTTTTTTTTTATTTTTTACCCTTCTCAAAAAAAAAAATATGACATCTCTCCCTCTCTTTTCCCTCTATGCATACACCCCCTCTTTCTCTATTTTATTTCAATTTTTTTATTTAAATCACTCTAAATCCTCTCTTCATTTTCTTATAAATACCCGCCTCCCCTTTCACTTCATTCACACTTCACTACCTACAAATTAGTACAAAAAACTCTCTCAAATTCTCCTTCCAAATACTTTTCCCATTACTCTCCCAAAACACTCCCAAACTCTCTTCTTTTTCATACACAAAACCCATTTACATACACTACTCTCGTCTTTTCTTTAGGTAAAAATTCTTTTAATATTTTTACTACTATGTCATGTAACTTAACATGACCATAAGATATTTTTCCTAAACCATATGTTATGGATGGAAGCAACTCTATGTTCATGTTTTGTTTTTGTTCATGAATCTATTTTCTTTTATGTTGTTATTTTGTTCATATTATTGTTGTTATTGTGCTTTCATATTTATATCTAACTAAATATATCTATGTAGCTATATATATCTTTTAGAGTATATAAGCTCACTTGTTATTGCAATTTATTTACTTTCATGTTTCAAGACTAGTCTTGCTAGTCTTAGATTTGTCCTTATCAAGTTAAAACAACCTTTTTCATTCTTTTCTTTTCTTTTATTTTGGGACGGAATTTATTCTTTGTCCCGAGAGCCTTGATGAAGCTAAGACTTCCCATATTTGAACTTATATTATGTTGCTTATTATTTTGTTTAATTTCTATATCTTTCCTTTCTCTTGTAAATATCATCATACTCATGCTCATATTTATGATTGTTGTCTAAAACACAAAAATAGATGTCACGCCCCAATGGATACCCTAAGCGTGACAGCCCCCTACGCAATATTAAAACTTAAGAATGACTATCTCAGTCACTCAAAAGCTTTCATATCGGTACAAGACATACATTCACATCAAAGGGAGACCGGTGAAGTAATGCATTTTAAGATATTGGCAGCGAAACATACAAAATAACACTTAATATATGCATTGAAATATAAAGTCTTACAACTTCTAAGGGGCATTCCCCTGATAATAACAACATGGTTCTACTAAAGATAAAGTAACTAAAGCTAGAAGATTTTAGAAGAAATCTACTCTTAGACTTTAAAACAGAATTCCTCCAAAAGCTTCCAAAAATAAGGATTCTACCCAAGGGATCAAGATGGTCTCAGGTGCAAAAGATAATCCTACAATATCAATAGTCTATAGGAATATAAGTATAACTAGCTTAGTGCGATATTCGTTACGCAAAAGTACTCATAACAGGAAATCAACCAAGTTTATTAATCAAGCATATACAATGCAACAACCATATGATCAAACAGTACATATGACTATCTGGTTTCGTATGTGTGATGGATTTACCCCTCCATTGGTGGTTAGGGAATGCTTTGAACTGGGTCCCAAACGACCTCCTTAAAAGTTTGCGCGCGTTTTGGGGTTCCCACGAACAGTACTACTAGTCCCTGGGCTTTCCTTACCTAAGGCAATCGATCCGGCTCGGCTACAACTTGAGACAATATTTCTCGAACGTCCTAAACTCTCAAGGTTATGGCAAGACAGCTTACCTTTCCGGTCCCACGCTGAGGAGTAGTAGCAAAATTTCGAAATGATATTCTAAGTGATATGCATGAGCAATTTATTTTATAGGGATTTCAATATGACATTAAATTATTTAAAGCGATCAAACAATATTTGCACACATGAATACATACATGGTAACATTCATATCAATCACAATCGGGTTCCGATATACTTATTGTTCATTGATTGCACACAACGATTCATATACATAATTCTCATGATATCCACATGCATATCAATTTTATCTTTTCCTAACATCTAATGCTCTATTCTACAAGCACATGTGCGAATATATAAGCGTAAAGAAAACTCACTCGTCCATAGCAATCTTCTAGGAGTCGAAGTAATAATCGGGGAAGAGGAGATCTTGATCCTCGACACCTAAACAAAAGAAGTACCCGACATGAGTATTTCATCCAAGATCTATTCAATTTCTCTAATTCTTATTCTTTTAATTTAAAAATCGTATGAATGGAAATCCCAACTTAAAATGGCCATAACTTGCTCGTTTTAACTCGAAATTTCACATATTATATAACGATTTTGACCTACTCGAAAGGATTTATCGATTTCTAAGGTTATTTTTATCAAAAAAAGTCATTTGGGTCCTGGAATAGTAACGTGCAGATTTGATACGAAAATTCCAAATTCAAAACTTAAGTTTCAAACTTTTCTTCATTCAAGAGCTTTTGTACAAAAATAAAGATATTTGCATGGTTGAAAATCCTTATATATATATATATATATATACTAAAACTATATGCATGAATTTAGCGGTGTTGTCTCAACAATGATTTTGTAAAACAAAATATCTCAAAAATGAGAAAAGCTAAGACTTTGAAAGGAATTAGTTTTGTGAGCATCTCCTTCTTTTAACTCCATTTCTTAAATTTTCAAAAGTAATTTTAATCTTTTAAGATTCCTATAACTTTATTTCTAGTGGTTTGGAAAACATAGTTTTTCTAAATATTTCATGGTTATATGTTCTAAAGTTTTTCCTAAAATTAGATCCACTTCAAAAGAATAATATTGATGATCTTATAAGTTAATTTTGAAAAACTTATCTAGACTTAGTATTTTAGAATGTTGGTAGAAAACTTTGATAAAGGAATTTAGGAAAACTTTTGTTTAAACAAGGAATTAAGTTTAAAGAAACTTTTTTATTTTATTAGTTTGAAAAGAGAGTTTGTAATAACTTTACTTTATGTATTTCTTGATAAAATCACATATAGTGTCATTACTAAAACTTGAGTTAAACTTATCTAATTTTTAGAAAATATTATTTAAGATAAAACTTTAAGTCTTTATGGAAAAATAATTTCTTATGTGACAAAGTTTATTTTTAAAGAGAGTTCTTATTTTTATTACTTAAGAAAACTCATTTTCATTATGGTTGAGACAATAACAACATGTTCATGCATGCATGAGAATATGTAGCTATGAGAATATAATAAAAACAACATAATAAGATAAATTATAAGAGCATAAAAGTAAAGTCAAGTATTGGGAACCTTAGCTTCATCAAGGTATCCCAGGACTAAGAATAGACTAGTCCTCAAAAGAAAAAAAAAAGCAAAAAAAGAAAATTGTTTTGACTTGATATGGACAAGTATAAGACTAAAAAGGCTAGTCTTAATAATTACATGAAATAAAGAAATTGCATAACTTGAAAGTAAATAAATAACAAATGAGCTTATATGCTCTAAATAAATATATATATACATAATATACATAATACTTTACATAAGTTAGATTAGAAACAAATAGTAATATCAATAACAAAAACAACATAACAATAACATAAAGAAAAGAATAGAAACATGAACAAAAACAAACATGAATAAATTATTGCTTCTTTAACTCTCATGAGTCTAAGAAACATATGCTAAACTCATGTTAAGTTGTATGAACATGATGAGTGAATATGAGAAATTTTTACCTAAAGTTTATGTGTTTGTTGAAGAAGAATGGAATGGTTTGTAGTAATATGTGGGAATGGGTTTTCTAAAGAAAAAGAGAGAACTTGAGAGAGATTTTGAGAAATGGATTTTATGGAGTGATTTTGGTAGAGTTTTAGTATAAATTGTGTTGTGTGAAAGAATGGAAGAAGAAGAGGGTATTTATAGATTTTTGGAGTGGAAAGTAGATGTAATTAAATAAATTGAAAAAGAAAATAAATTGAGAGTGATATGAGAGAGAGGGTGGATGGCAAGGGCTTGGAAGAGAGAGAAAAATTAATTAAATTTGTTGTTTTGTAATAAAAAGAAGTAATATGTAAAGTATGATGTGATTAAAGTTGTATAGGGAAGGTAAATTGTAAGGTATAGGTATGGCAGTGTGTAAGAAAAGTAGAGATAGATGAATAGTAATGAATAGAAAAGTACTATGAATAGTAGACTAGACAATTAAAATACCGGTAGTAAAGAAAATACGCGTAAACGGCCTATATATGATATTTTTAGTTATCGAAAAATTTTAAAACTGATATTTTTGAAATCCTTTATTTTTAGGAATCTATTAGTATTGTCGGAATATTTTCACGATCTGGTGTACTGGGGTACGGTTTTCGAAAAACTGATCCCGTTTGGATCCTAAAGACTTTAGAAAGTTGCGAATCCGATATTTTTAAGCTTTTCTATATTATTCGAACCATATTCTACAATTATCTCAATTTCATTTTCTAGGGTTTAAGAACACGGGATTATCGGATCTAGATTTACTAGACTAAACGTAGAACTAGGTTAACTTAGGGTTTCGTTTTGACTTCCAGTTCTAGGGTTTTCTTATATTATCGAAAAATCTAGGGGCCTACAATAGAACCTAAACTTTTCCAAAATAAAGTCATGTTCTAAGAATTTCCAAATGAAGCTTAGGATTTTGTTTCAAACTTACTTTTTTTAAAAAATAACTTACCATGATTTAGCAAAGCTATTCTATTTTGAAAAAGTCTTTTAAAAAACCATAGAAGACTTTTTGCTAAATTATTTAAAAGTTGATAATTCTTTGTTATACAAATTTTCATAAAAACTAAATTTAAAAGAAACTCCCTAACAAAGAAATAAACAAGCTTTAAGTCAAGTTAGAAGATCAAAACAATACTTGAGAAATTATAGTGCAAACAACACTAATGCTAGATTTTTCTAAAGAAAAATTTAAAAGGTTTATTTTTATGAAAACCACCCAAGAAACTACTAAATAGAACATAGAGAAACTCCTTTTAAATAAACTAAAAAGTTATGGTTTTATCTCAAGGATTACTGAAGGAAAATTTTCAACTTTGATTTTTCACACTTTCAAAGACATTGTTTTTCATAAAATCATAGTTTGGACAAAAAAACTTGAATCATGCATGAGGTATGAGTTTGTATATGTATAAGAGGGTTTTTCAATGTAAAGACCCGTTCCTCTAAATCCCGAGACTTAGAGTACCGAATCCCCAACCACATATAACATTTGCACATTATATGTAAGGTTGTCATAAAACTAACAGTTTATGAAAATTGCTTGATCAAATCACTATACTTTGTAAAGAACTTTTTAAATAAAACAAGATTGCTAACATAAGCAATCTACACGTATATTTCATCAAATAAACATTGCTTTGTGTCAATACATGACACTACAAACAAATTACATGTTCTTTCAAGACATGAGGACCCTAAAGGTTCTTAAGGTCATTACAAAAGAAATTGGCTTCACTAACAAGCCTTCTATACATAGCTGGTCCTTAGCAAAAAGTCTTCTAAAAGTCTCGGTCACTGGATCCTATTCATCCCACTCATCCAGAAATCTTTCGAAATCGGACCCATAGCCCAAGTCATCGTAATACTCGTCTCCATTACCTGCAAAGCAGCAAAGTGAGCCAGAGGCCCAGTACACAATAACCAATGCATAACAATCATCCATTCATGTAATGCACCATAGAACAAGTGGTTATCTTTATTACATTTTGATTCACAAATCAACAAGAGGGTATTCAAACCCGGTCACACTTCGGGAATCCAGGGATCCTGAGTAACAGCAGCTGCTCAGGGGTTGATATAAGCAGTCCGAATACTATATATCCTATATCTATTTCATGAAGATAATAGCTTCATCTAGGGTTTAAAAGCCGTTGCCCGACTCTACTTAAACTCAGTCCATAACATGAGCCTAGTTCACAAGTTCCCATAAACCTTGAACTAATCATGGTATTTCCCCTAAGTTTAAGCAAACGTTACACAGATACAATTCCCCCTATCGGCTACCCACTTAACCAAAAGAATCGCTATTGCATCATAGCGTACCATTGCATCATGGTAAAGTCATTGCATCATGACTTGGTTAAGCGCCTAGCTAACATGTCATTGCATCATGACAGGTTTGCTGCTCCTCATACCAGATTAAACAGCGTAATAGACATTCAATTCATCCAAATGTTAAATCGAATCAATTTAGGTCAAATTAGAAATGTCTGGTCCTAGCAACCATCAGTCAAGTTATTGCGTACCTGAACCCGTTAGTATAGAACTAGGATCTCTCGGTGATGAACTAACCGAAGAATTCTTAACTGTAATAGAAATGTCACAATAATCAATAAATCAACAATTATAGATTTCATTATCACAATTATACACATATTAAATCCATATCACATTTAATCAAGGAAATCTAAATAATTGAATATAAGGTCACAAATAAGCATTTAAACATCCTATTATACCTTAAATCTCTTAATAAAAACTCAATTGCTCAAATAACAAACTTCGAAAAATTTTGGAGAAAGCTTTTGAATTTCAAAAGCACAGGGGATAGGCCGGCAGCCAAAGCCGGCGGCTTTGGGCCGGTGCTCAATGTTCTGAAAATCACACTGCCAGCGCTGGCAGTGTACAAGGGTACGCCGTCAGCCTTTGTATCCTACGCCGGTGGCCTTGAGCCGGTAGAATCCAAAACCAAAATTTTCAAAAACGTCCAGAGAGGTCTAAGTCGTCCGCTTACCCAGATAAGCTGGCGGCTTTGACATATACGCCGGCGGCCTTAATTTCCACTGCCAGCGTTCAACATGACAGAATGAACGCTGGCTGACTTTCCCAGCGAAAGCCGGCGGCTTTTAGTCAGCCTTAAAAATTCTGAATCCAACGCTGCCTCTAAGCCGGCGGCGTTGAATTCCCAGGTTACCGGCGTACGTTTTAAAAACAGGTTTAAACGAAAATTCAAATCCCCTGTTTTTCCACTTTGTAAAATTCTATGTCAAAACACTTCAAAACTTTCCTCAACTGCACTTCCAACTTCATATACCCACTCCTACATATACTACTCAATTCTAGCAACTCCAAGCATGAATTCAACACAATTAAACACTTCAACTCCACATCAAACCAATCTAGGTTTCTCTACACAATTTCTCTTCACTTACTCCCCACACTTCATATCACTTCAACCATGCATGCACAAACTCACATACTCCTATAACACTTTCTCAACTCATCCCATGCATGAACAAACCATTTGATCAACATTAACTCAATTCATCCAATAACCCATGCAACTACTTCAAGAAAGAAAAAAAAACAACACAACAACCTTAACTAAATCAATTCAAATACAATATATATATACCTTGTCTTGGAAATACTTTGATTTTCAAACTTGATATAAACCTTGTCTTGCTTTGGAAATGGAGAGGGAAAGAAGAAGAAAGAAAAGGAAGAAGAAAGAGGAAAATTCGGATAAAAAGTGCTGCCCTCCAAAAAGTAGTTAATTAGCTTAATTTTGACTTTTTCACATTCCAAATTTACCCCTTAATGCATATATTAACTTAGGTTGCATTTAACTTTAATTTGAGTCTCATTTGGCTTATATTTGGGGCATAAATGCTAACTTAATTACCAAGAACTCTATCAATTAATCTTTAACAAAAATTGGAGTTGATTTATAAATCTAGCTTAACTTAACCTTTTAATGTACAAAAGACCAACATTCATAATTTCATTACTCACACATTAACGCATATAAAACAACCATACTAATGTCAACATATACATATACAAAATCATATATCTTAAACTACTAACAACATAACCATGCTCATTCAATTCAACAATTTAAAATAAATACTTAAACACATGGAATTTGAATAAAAATGAAATCTAGATCATTTCATTCAATTTATGAATGAGTTGAGGATGGAAATAATTGTTTTTGGGTTGGGAATTTTCGTGGTGAATCTGGTCACTAATGTTTTTCGACCTAAAAGACCTTGTTTCATAGAAATAACCTTTAAAATGGATAGATCTTTTCGAATAGGTAGAAAACAGTATATTATATATACAATTCCGAGTTAAAATGAGCAAGTTATAGCCATTTTAAGTTGGAATTATCTTCCATACAAATTTTGACGAACTTAATGACATAGTTTTATTAAATTTCAATAGACCTATCAAGAAATACTCATTGTCGGTATTTTCTTGTTTAGGTGATGTTAGGAGAATCTCCCGTACTAGAGGAATACTTTGACTGAAGACCGATAAACCCATGGCTAAGTGAGTTTATTTCCATAACTTATCTTACTTGATTGTGCTTGTAGTCTAGAAGCACTAGATTTAAGGAAAAATTAAATGGTATGCATGTAATATTGATTGAATGAATGATAAGAATATCGAGGCAAGAATCGATTATAATCAATGCTTGATTTAGTTTAGAACTTGATTGTCTGAAATTCTATGGTCACCCTAAATTTTTAATAATTATGCTATGAGCCTTTAATTAAACTAAAATCATGCATATCACTTGTGAGTCACATTCCATGGGATCACTACCCTTGTGGGGAAAATGGTAGTGGTACAATCGTTGGATCTTAATTAAAGTTTCGAGACGTTTAGTTAAAAGCATATTAATTAAAGCTTTGGGATATTTGGTTAGAAGCACATTAACTAAAGCTTCGGGATGTTTGGTCAGAAGCATATAAATTGCCACCCCTAACCCTGAATGGAGGGCGTAAATCCATTCAACATATGATAACTGAAAAATCATATGTCTTGTATGCTTATGTGGTTGTTGCATTTCACTTGGTTGATTAAATAACTTGTTTGATTATTGCTATTCAAGTGTGCTTATTTGTGGAAATAATTCTCACTAAGCTAGAAGGTTATACCCTTATAGCTATTTGTTGCAATATACCTACCTTTGGCTGAAGCCACGTAGGCCATATTCTCAGGTACCCCTTTTTGGTTAAGAAGTTTTTAGATGAAGTCCAACACTACTGTAGATGTAGACTTCTAGGAAAAGCTTCTTGTATACAATATAGCTTTGATAGTATGCTTTTGGTGGGGGAATGCCCCTAAGATTCTTGTAAGACTTTATATTTATGAATTAATATTATGATTTTCATTTCTTAATAGTTATTGTATCTCTTAAACTTCATATTTCAAAGTATGGTCCACTAAAATTGTAAGAGCACGCCTTACATTTAATATATAAGCTTTTGGGAATGACTAAGGTTGTCATATTTAAGCTTTAATATTGAATGTGGCGGACTGTTATATTCAGAGTACCTCTTTGGGGCATGACAATATTCAATTTCATTCACTAATTCCAAATTTTTCTTCCAACTCAACACCATTTAGAGAATAATTATCGAACTTATTAAAGACCAATAGTGCTTTATTGATCAATAATGGATGATTTAAAATATTTATAATAAAATAAGACTAAAGAAAGAATATTATAATTGAAGAAGGCACAAATAAGTAAAGATACAACACATTTAATATATGATCACAAAGATAAGAATTGGCTCAAACCACTAAACACAAATGGACAATATCACAAATAGTACCTAAACTTTGGCAAAACATAAAATTAGGTACCTAAAATTTAAAACTGATCAATTAGTATTTGAATTTTGAAATTTATCAATTTAGTACAAGTTAATTTCATTAACGATTCCTAAACTTTTTCGATTATAATAAAAATATATCTAAACAAAATTTTGTCACAAGAAAATATTTAAACTTTTTAAATCTTTCTCCCATTATACTTTTGGTTGGAATCCGGCTAAAAGCCTATCAATATGCTAACATGATAGGGATTTATATTAAAAAAAGTAATTTTTCTCTTCCACATTAGCATATTCATTCATTCATTTATTTTTTACTTTCCCCCTTCTCTCTATCTTCCCTTTTCCCTTTTCCCTTTTCTTCTTCTTCTCCTTCACTTAACGTTGATTCCTTCATCCTCCACCTCAATAGATGCCATCTTTATTTGAACTAAACACGAAACATCTAGACTTAGACATACACAGACCTCCATGCTACATAAATTGATGCTACCAAGCTCTGATTCTCCATAACACATCAACCACCACACTCAATCAAACTTGACACCCACTTCTCTAACCATGAATGTTAACTATACACTAATAGCTAAAATTAATAAGCTCCGACAACCTCCATACTGAACTCATCCCCATAACTGTCATTAATAATGACAAATACCCACCACCAAACTCTAAATTGCCATGACTAAGTAAAACCATCGCCATTAAAACCCCAAACACATAAATGCCTAAATCTACTAACCCAAAATCATGACCATTGTGCCCAACACCATGTTCAAACAAACCCATTCACACTACTTTGCTACTGCTATTCGATTGAGATAAGAGAGAGAGGGACCCATAACCTTCAATCCAACGTAATACCTTTAGTAATCCAAGTTTGACCTGTCTTCTTCACTTGCCCAATTTGATTTTACCTTAGGTTTTTCTTCTTCTTCCACATCAACATAATGGTATTTGGGTACGGTAGTTGTTGTTGGCAATGTTGTTTGATGTTAGGTCGGGGTTTAATGCTGGAGGGTCTAGGTATTCAGGTGTTTGAGTGGGCGATGTTGGGTTATGGTAGTTGTTGTTAGAGGAAAAGGCAGTATGGTTGTTATAAGCTCCTAGATTTTATGCTACGGTTATGCTTAGACCCTAAACCAGAGGTCAACCGAAAACCCTAAAGTCAATAAATCTCTAACAAATCCTAGTAGATTCAGATCCGACAATTCCGTGCTCTTAACCCTTAAACAACAGAATTCAGATAATTGTAGATTATAATTCATAATATTATAGGGAAGCTTAAAAATATTAGATTTGCTAAAACTTAGTGTGTTTTAGATCTGAACGAGATCAGTTTTTGAAAATCACACCCTGGTACACCGGGTGGTAAAAATATCCAAATAACACCATTAGATTTGTAAAAAACAATTATTATAAAAATATCAATTTTATAATTTTTCGATATCTAAAAATATCAGATATAGTTTAAATATGCGTATTTTGTTTACTACCGGTATTAATTTGTCTTATCTATTATTCATAGTATTATTCTATACTATTCACTTATTTCTACTTTTCTATACCTATTCTTACACTCTATCATACCTATTCCTTGCTTTTTACTTTTCTCATACATCTTCATTCACATCATACCTTACAAATTATTATTTTTAATTAATAAAAATACAATACAAAACAAAACTCCGTCTCTCTCTCCAATTTCACGCTAGCCATGTGTCAAACACACACACTTTTCTTTATTTTAATTTTATTTAATTCACACAATATTTCCTCCTCATTTATCTATAAATACCCCCTATTCCTCCATTTCTTTCACACACTCATTTATATTAACAAAACTTTCCCAAAATCAATAGTCAAATCCTCTCTCCAAAAATCTCTTTTCATCTTTCATATTTCACACGTTTCCACTATCCACATACTACCAAAATCTCTCTTTTACTACCATCCATATTTATATTTTAAGTAAAACTCTTACCTATACTTTCTTACCATATCATGTAACTTAACATGCACCTTAACATGTACCTTAACATGTACCTATACTTTCTTGCCATGTCATGTAACTTAATATGACCATGGTGTATATTTCTTAAACATCAAAATATTATGGAACCAACACTATATTAATGTTTTGTTCTGGTTTACGAATAAATATCATTTTATTGTTATGTTGTTTTATTATTGTTGTATTGTTATATGTTATTATTATTGTTCCAATCTAACTTCTATAAATTAGTAAGTATATTTATGTGTGTGTGTGTGTGTGTGTGTGTATAAATATATATTTCTTAGAGCATATAAGCTCACTAACATAACCATTATTTATTTATTATGCTTTGCAATATATTTATTTATTCCTTACTTTAATATTAAGACTAGTCTTTCTAGTCTTAGACTTGTCCTTATCAAGTCAAAACAAAATTTCTTATTTCTTTTGTTTTTCTTTTTGGACTTGCCCATGTCTAAGTCTGGAAGCCTTGAATCAAGCTAAGACTTCCAATACTTAATATTTATTATTTTGCTTATCTCTACATTTTGTATCTCTCCTATTAAATATTTTTGTCATGTTACTTAGCTATAAACTCATGTTCATGCATGATCATATTGATTGTTGTCTTAATAAGAATAAAAAGTTTCTTTCTTAAGTAAAAGAAAACAAGCTCAATTTACTTTAAAAATATAATTTTATCACTTATGAAAAGTTTCATTAGAATTTATAATATTATAACAACAAAATGCTTTTCAAAGAATTTTAGATAAAGGTCACCATAGATTTTAGTATCGTTAACATATAAGGACTTTTTCAAAAATTAACCAAGAAATTCTTTACTCTATTTTTTTTCAAACTACCATTGAAACCATAATTTTAATAATGCTTGGCTATGAGGAATTTTCTTAAAGGCTTGTTTATAAATCCTTGCTAACATTTTTAATAAGTAAAAAGACCAAAACAAGTTTTTCAAAATAAGTTAAAACCAACTCACCAAGTAAAAACTACTTAAGAAATAAAATTTGTAGATAATTTGGAAAGACTAAAATTTTTTAAATGAAATTATCTTTTAAGAGGTAAGGAAAAATAAATTATATCACACCTTTAATGTGTCGAAAATATTTAGATTTATTTCCAAACAACTTAAAATAATTTTATCAACTTCATTTTTTCAACTAGTAAGACAAATTATTTCATGAAAAATTATTGATTAAGACAACATCATTATAATCACGTGTATCATATGAGTTGCATATGTATTAAAATGATTTTTCAACTATATATATGTTTATATGTTTGCTATGAGATTTTTTATTGATAAAAAGATTGGAAAAATCATGTTTTAAGGGCTAGGATTCTCGTATCAATTCTGTACCCTGTCTTTTCGAAACCTAAATGACTTTTTGTGATAAAAGTAACCTTAAAAATAGATAGATCTTTTTAAGTAGGTAGAAAACGATATATAATATACGAAATTCTTAGTTAAAATGAGTAAGTTATAACCATTGTAAGTTGTAATTTTACCAGATACAAATTTTGACTAACTTAGTAAAATAGAATTTGCAAGTTTAATTAGAACTTCAATAAATACTCACTTTGGGTATTTCTTTTGTTTAAGTGATGTGGAGTCCGAGCTTCCTTACCCGGACGACTATTTTGACTGGAAGTTTTTTACTGCCATGGCTAAGTGAGTTTACTTTCATACATTTTTGTATTTATGTCTTTGCTTGTAGATTAGCAACTATAATCACCCTAATTTTACATAAACCGATTATAATAATTATTAAAAATATAATATATAATTATAAAGAACTATCATAAAAAGTCACAGAAATCACTCCCAATTTTTCGTAAATTTAAATTATTAAAGTATAAACAAATAATGATCGATGATAAAACTGATCGTTACTGTAAAATCTAAATCAATTTCCTTAAGTTCAATGTTTAGAAATAAAATCTTAATAGTGATACAATGATTATTAAATTACCTTTAATATTTTAAATGAATAAAATAGCACTAGAAAATTTACTATTAATAGAATAAATAAATCATAAATAGTAAAAGATAATATTCTGTGATAAGAATTAATAATTCAAAAAATAATCGTAGCTGAACTTAAATTTCAAATGAAAATTAATTTATAAAACCTATTAATTATATAAAGATAGTTTAAAGATAAATTATTAGAATTATAAAAACATGCAAAAATATCAAAAACTAATCAATATTCAAGAATCTATACCCTAATTAAATGTTGGAACTACATCAATACTTTAGTTAGAATATTTTGAGTTTATAGAGAATAAAATTCTAATTTAATTAGTGTAACCTGAGTATTTTTATAACTAGTAACATAAACGGAATAGTTAATGTAAAATATATATTAAACATATGACCAGATAAACTCTCCAGAATAAATCTATGAGTGGTAACAAACTCATTCATAACTTAAAAACCTTTAATAATTTTTTTTACCCTATTAAATATCAAAGACAAAATTTCATATCTTGAGCCAATGACTCAAGATATAAATAAAAAGCAGCTCTATATTTCAAACCCGATAAACAACAACCCCTTTATAGAACGTATTGATTATTAGATGATAACTAAAGATGAACCGCTATGATTATAAATATGCAATAAGAATGAAAATAAATCTATAACTAATAAAATAGACTTCGAAAAAATATTTGGGTCGCACCATTGTTCTAGTTAGGAAATTCTGAACCTATAGGAACTAAAATACTAACTTAGTTTACCAAACCCAGAAAATCTCAATCATATATACTTTAAACTTAAATTTGAACTCAATAATAATCTAGAAATTTTGTAGAAACTTTAAATAAATTTTTAGGGTAGAACTCCTGAGTAATTAACATATTTGTACCTGTTTAACTTGATAAACTACCCTAAAGCTAAGATAGCTAATTAATTAAATATTATTATATTAATATATATATGTATGTATTCGGTGGATATGGACATGTATGGGTAGAAATTGTGCACAATTTTCCTAGTCATAAACCTTCATCCAAGTTGCTAAAATTGTTCACAATAGAGTCAACAATTCAACACATAATAACTAATCATAATCAACCAAACCAGCAGCTCATCAAATGCAAGGAATCTAAGCAAACTATAATTAATTCGATGGAGTACTCATCCATTTTCGGCCAAGGATGTTGTTGCTTCATCTTATATATATATATATATATATCTTCATTAAGAAACAAACAAGATCCTTAAATTATACCAAACCAAAGCCAACAAACCACAACCACAACAACCCAAAATTAGTCCTCCATAAACCACTAATATAACTAACAAACCAAACATAACAGTCTAACTCCATCAATAGACTTCAAGCTTGGGGAAGGAGTAATAACATAAGGAAAAATTCATGTTAAGTCTAGTTTATATATTAAACATTAGTTTAAGCAATGCCTTTGTTAACTTAAGATTCATTTCAAGCTAAGGAAGGGGTCGAACCTCACCTTAGCAGTCCAAAACAAGGTAATATCTCATCCTAAAATTCCATGTATGTATTATGATATATAGAAGACTAGGAAATCATAGAGTATGATGATTATAAGATGTTATATGTATTGATATATCACTTATAATACAAGTGGAGTATGGAAAAACACTTAGAAGAAGTTTAAACACAAGTATAATATATAAATAAATTAGTAAAAGTAAGTTCAAAACAGAGAAAATGAAGAAGACGATGAACAGTTCCAACATTAGCCTTACGCTGGCAGTGTACATGCCAACACCGGCGGCATACATGGACAAGCTACGCAGTGTTGAGGTGACGTTCTCTGGAACAGAAGCTACGTAATTTTGAAAACACGTAAAATTGAACAAACATTGGCGACGTAGAATGACTACACCGACATCATACGTAGTAAGTAGGTGGCCTTCAAGGTCTGCTTACCTTAGAACAAAATGTGTAAAATTAACACATACATCAACAAATGGGAGTGCAACGCCGACAACGATGGAACCGACGTGCACCGACAACGATGGAACCGACGTGCATACAAATTTCTCATGAAATCTATTTTAGTTCAGATTTCATGTATATATACAATAATAATAATAATAACAACAACAACAAAAGATAAAAAATATTATAAATAAATAATAAAAATAATTTTAAGACTAATAAGCTTAAATATTTGTTAAGTGCTATATTTTAATAAACCTTTACATCTAAAAGACATTTTAGCTAATTAAACAAAATAGTTAGATTATGATAATTGTTCAATAATTATTTAAGAATGGAAAATTAAAATAACTTAAAAATTTACGAATAATGTGATTCCTAAGAATAACTCGAGTTGAGATCAAGAGAAACACGATGAAACTAAAAATTAGAATATAAATATTAGTTATCGCAAAATAACCAAACTAACAAACGATATAAAAATAATAAGTGATGATACTGAACTATTAAACACAAACTCTATATTTACTCGATGAAATAAAATTTAAGTTCAGTAAATACTCAATATATATATTCAAGCTTTAAGAAAACTACAAATATGTTAGAAAAATAATTAAGGAAATACATACTAAAAGTAACTATTAAATAATAGTTTCAAGACAGTTAAGATTGACAGACGAAGAAATAATTAATAAGACTTCACTATCAATATGAACACTAACAAAA
>JAMXBD010005137.1:0-26109 GCA_024138025.1 Combretum micranthum
CTCAATGATTCCAACTTTGAAGGAGAATTCGATTCCGCTTTCTTAAAGGCAGAATCGTAATTCCATTCGAGTGTTATTAATGTAATTGCTATTTTATCCTATCACATATTCATAATTTATTTATTACTAGGAACATTTCTAAAAAATACATTTTATAGCCATTCCATTCCATATACTCTTCCAAACATAAAAATGATTTATCATTTCCAAACTCATTCTATTCCAAATTAATCTCGCACACCAATCATGACATATAAACTAATGCTTACAATCTTGAAACATCGGTTAGTATATGGACATGTCCATCCGATAGTAGGAAAAAAACTTGAAGGTATGAATTTACACAAGGTGTAATGTGGCAAACAATATTGCAGGTATTGACATAATATCAAAGTTAGTCACTAAGAATCTATGAAATTCTATAAAACTAGTTATAAACTCATACCATGTGCCGATTTTAATTTAATATATATTGCGTGTTATGCAAATTAATAGATGCACTCATCACAATTAACATATTAACAATGTATGTTCATTTGTTTAAAATATGGAATAATTACCATCACTTAATTTAAGCTATTGAATCTATATGACCATTAATGATCTTTCTAAATTATTGCAAATGAAAATATAGCATTTAGAAGAGTTAAACTCTTTACACAAAGGACATGTCTCTTGAATTTGGGGTTAAAAAGTTATTCTGACCAAAAAGGTATTCTAAATAAATATATACAATGACAAAAAATTATAGTGTCAAAAAGTATTACAAAAAGGTGTTACTAATGGAGAGCTGCAAATAACAAAAACTTTTGAAATTATACATTACGATAGATAACAGATAAGATTTCTGTAGAAATTAAAGTTACCACAAAATTACTCTCCCTGTATTGTACTGCCACTACAGAAATGCCATTAACATCACTCCAAAAGGACGTGGGGGATGCATCATTGAGGTGAACAATAACATTCATTGTTATAGTTCCTTTCTGGCATGTATACAAGCAAAGAAACAAGCACCAGCAAAATAACACTTGATGTCTGTAGTTGTTTTGAATTGTCAGTCTGTGTTCGTTAATTTCTGTAGATTTCTGCTGATGTTTGTTGTCATGTCTGTTATTATCTGGAGTCCTATTGTAAGTGATGCGAACATATGGATATGAAGTGGTAAAGTGTCAGACCTGATCAATATTAACTACTTGAGGTCATGTGTTAGCAGAATCGAGAAGAGATAATAGGAAATGCAGTTACTCATGGAACTGCTACTTGCATGTACTTAAATTGAAAATTAAGAAGGCATGTCCTATGTTTCAAACAAACATTTTTTTGGGTAAATTACAATAATGTAACCTGTGTTTTTAGTGTTTTACAAATGAATAACCTGTGTTTTACTTTTTGACAAAGACATGACCCATATATTTTAATTTAATGTTAATATGTTTAGAGGCGCATGGCATTATTTTATTGATCCATACAATTATTAAATGATATAAGTAAACAAACAACTGTCACCGCCATCGAACTCACACTGCAAACTCGATGAGTCAACTCCGATTGAAACCAAGCCTATCTATCATCTTCAACCCTCCTTCACCAAGACACCAAGTCAACTCAGTCACACCAACAACGGAGCTAACGACCATCGAGCTGACCCACCACCCGTCTTAGCACCTCTAACATTCATGTGGTCAAACTAACTCTACAACTAAGCCACAACACCAACACTATGTTTGGTTGAATGGAATGGAATCGGTATTCCGGTTTTATTCCCATGGAATATCTATTCATTTGTTTGGTTTGAAAAAAATTCTATCAAAAGAATGTCTACTCCATGTGATGCGAAATAGATAAGAAATCCCCATTCCTTTACTTTTCTAGAGGAATGGCTATTACTGACCAAAAAATATCTTTTGTTTTGAAAATACCTTTAATTATAAAATAAGAAGTTACTATTTCTTTCCAGCCTTATTTCATTCCAGTGAACCAAACATTCCGTAAGTCTCTAACATCCATACGTCATCATCAGTTTTCCAAATCAAGCATCTCTAAGTTGACTCAACATCCGCCACTTGACTAAATCCAAAGTGACAAGCCAAAAAACAGCAGTTGAACACCTTCATCACAACCCACCCATGATCGCAAAGCTTTCAGACACAGACACTTCACTCCATCTTTAGTGACCCAACCAAGTTTTACTCGCAATCTTCGTGCAACCTAAGATCTGAATCTAAACTGATTTTCTGTTTAACCCGTCTCTTCATTTCGTAGTCTATATTTGTGCAGTATAGTGTTATGTTGATAGCTCATCTTTCATGCAGTACATCTATATTTTAAATAATATTTATTTATATTGTTTACATATTATTTTAAGAAAAGTATGGACCAAAATAAAAGTGCCATGTGTCTCTAAACATTATTAACACTAAATTAAAATACACAAGTTATGTCTTTGTCAAAAAGTAAAAAACAGGTAATCCATTTGTAAAACACCAAAAACACAGGTCACTTTATTGTAATTTACCTCCATTTTTCATTAAATTGAGATCATTAAGTTCCTCTATAACGAGCCCAAATCCTTACTAAACCATATTAAAGAGAGGAAGAAGATCAATTAAGAAACAAACCCACTCAATTACTCCATAAAGTTTATGATCCTATTTTATTCACATAGTTTCATGTACCATCTCTTATATATTGGTGCAAATTGGAATTGAATATATGGATACATCTCATTAATTTTTCTCTCTACACTCTTCTTTCATTGCATACTCACCCATTACCTAAGTCCAAGTAATTACACAAAAAAAATTCTGACAACCATTTTATATACAGCCTCAAGAGAGTTACCAACTCCAATATACTTGCTCACTCAGCCCCACCCCCTAGGAATTGACATATGGAGCATCCAAATCAAAACTATGGTAGTTCTCTCGATCAGAGATCACCCAGAACCCACCACCTAACAATTCCTTCTAAAAATTTACATAGGATATTACACGGAGAACATAGCAGCAAAGTATTAGCGTTTTTTCAAATTTAAATGCCATTACAGACACGTTTATCAAGAAATAAATGAATAAATAACCAACCTGGAGGATAGCAATCACAGTATGGCCACTTGTTGGACTGTACAACATCCGAACAGCTGGTGAACCAATGTCAATTGAAGCTATTTTGCTTCCCGTATGTGCATCGTATTCTGTACATATAAAGATTAATAGAAATTATGATCACAGTAGATTGACATCTTCCAAAATATAATCCAACAAAGGCATTTGCAGCCTAGTAAAAAAATTGAAAAACAACATAGGGTAATTGCCCTATTTGGTACCTGGACTTTAACCAAAAATCAATTAACTATCTAAACTTTTAATTTGTTCAATTTCATACCCCAAATGAACTTTTTGTGCCCTAAATACTTCCTCATTCTTTTATTGCCTCTTCAAAAAATGACACGGGTCAAACATGATTGGGTGAGATAGTGTTTAGAGCATGAAAAGCTCATTTGGAATGAAATTAAACAAATTAAAAGTTTAAGTACCCAATTGATCTTTAGTCGAAGTTCAGTAACAAATGGAGCATTAACCCAACAACATATAAGGCAGGTCTTGCTAGAATCTTATTGATCTATCGTTCACAGCAAAGTATACCGACTGCTTTATTTTAATTAATCAAAGACAACAACCAAACCAGCCAAGGAGATGAAGAATTCACAAGACAATGCAGTCCATTTGACGCAACACAACTTGAACAGGATCTGGTTTTAAAGTGTCATACAAGAAGCAAAACTCACATGTATAAAACAAATATACCTCTGTGATGTCTTTAACTATTTGACAAACTTTTAAGCCAAATGAAACCCGAACACGACCAGTTAAACTGAATCTAGTGATCTTCATACCCTAGCTATATAAGATCTCACACAACCATTAGATTAGGGCATCATGACGTAAATAACGTAACTCACAACTTCACTTGAATAACCCCTGCAACTAACAACTGAAATTCTTTCTTACACCGAACCGAACTTCGCTTTCGCTAGTTCTTCTAACGATTCCAATTTCACTAACAAACTACGACTAGAAAACTAATCCATTGACGCATCGGTACGCAAAATTACGCAGAGAACTAAAGATATCGAAATGCAGCCATACCGACGATGTAATTTCCAACGGCGGCAGCAACAATAGCTGATGATGATGAAACGCCACGGCATGAGTTGCAATGGCTTTTGACCTCTTCCTACGTGTCTAAGATCCAGATGCTGCACGGTTGCCCACTCCATTGAACCAAAGCCCTAAATGCTATCTTCGAATATGAAAATTCAGATCCGTAACTGAATTGTTGACATAATATTGTTGTGAAACGAAATGGGATCTCTAAGAGAAGTAGCGATTTGATCGAATAAAAGTTCGGTGGATGCTTGCGATGAAAAGAGAAATGGAAGAAATCAGCTCAGAAGAGAGGAGGAGAAGAAAAATTCAAGGGGGAGTAAATTATTACTCGTTAATTATTACGTGCTTGTTTTACCCGAAAAAACTTCTACAGAAGAATTTGGAAAAACGAAATTAAAAACAAAGGGCAAATGTGGCGAATCAATGCAAAATGCGCCATCTGGCCTTAAATTTAAAATTAATTAATTTAGTTAATTTATTTAGAATTAAAAACTTTTTTATGTTGATCGATATCAAAAAATATTACTGACTATAAAAAAGTTTTTTTTATTTATTAAATTATTTACAAAAATATGTATGCTAACTATATATATTATCAAAATTTAATTACCGATATTAACTTCCTAGAGGAGAAAATTTTCAAAAATATAAAACTCAGTAACTTAATAACAGTGTGATTTGATTATAATCATTATTATTGATTATTAGTGAGGATTAAAAATGTATAATAGTATAAAAAATGTGTAATTTTTTTCTAACAATAGCAGGCCAAAACAGACTACACAGTATAGAGCTAACTATCTTCTGCTAATAAAAGTTGCAAACAAAAGGATCAATACACACAAATCTCTCATTAGATAGAACAGCTAAAATGAGCTACGAAGGCTAACGTTTCAATCACCTATAATGGGGGTGTTCACGATTAACCGTCTGTGGTCCTATTTTTTATCCTAACCGAAATCGGATTTTCAATACCTAATCCTAAACCGATCCATTATAAACGTTAACCGCCTTAACGGTTAATATTTTTTTAACTAATTTTTTCGGTTTTCGATTTTTAATCGTTAACATAATGGTTATGCAAATTTTGTAATTAAACATATTTTTAATATGTCCAAAAAATAGAGTATTTTTCTGTATAATTATATTAAAAACTATAAATAAAATGTAAACATATAAATTAGTTATTAATATATATCGGTGCCATCAAATAATAATCATAATAATCTTTTACCATGTTCTTATCAACCTGATCAATTGAGCTCAATACAAAGTCTCGATTAAATACCACCGTTCCAATTTTCAAACACATATGCATTTGTTTCTTCTATCTAAATAATTCATTTTAACATAATCATATTGATAACTGAAACCCCGGAAATTTCCACATTAGTATACGACTCTACAATAGATTATATGAACTAGTTAATAGACTTAGAATCTAATCAAAGTCTAAGAATAGATCAAAACCTGGTATTTGGTTAGATAAAGATTTGAGAATCGAATAAAGAATTTTTTTAACCCTATTGATACCAAAAAACGCGATTTCGTATCTTGAACTGATTTTCAAGATATGATAAAAGAAAAGCTAAATTTCAAAACCCGAAACTTGTTTAAAAAATAGATTTAAAAGAAAAATATAAATATAAGTATTAGAATGATTGCTTTTGAACTCGACAATGATTGAGATTAAACAATGAGTATAATACTTAATCTAGATTAAACCCTAAATTTAAGATTCCAAGAATATTAAACTACAAATAAGATTTCATGATAGGTATTCAAAACTAAAAATATGTAATAATATAGCATCTATATCAAGTGCGATACTAAGAAATTAATTAACTACACTTATAGACGAAAAATGATATCCTAAAGATAACCGTTAAGAATTATAAATACACAACGAAAACATAAACATGAAAACTCAAGACTAAACTCCAAATAAATAATTGAATCACACTTTTGTCCTAATTATGGTTTTCTTAAGCTATTGGAGCCTAAGTCAAAAAATTGACCGAATGAGCTTAAGAAATTTTAATCGCGAGAGATAAAATTATACAAATAATTAATCACATATATATAAAACTTAAATTTGTATTGTTTGATAATCTAGGTATTTTGTATAACTCTATAAATATACTTTTATACAAAAACTCTCAAATATTAGCTAATTTGTACCCGTATAACTTGTTAAACTATCCTAAAACTAAGCTGAATAATTAGTTAATATTTATATATATTGCATTCGTGGGAATTGGCTACAAGTTGTTTTTGGATGCAGGATTGCATGGGAAAAGAGAGCCGAATTTGATCCAATAATTCACCCAAAAGTCAACAAAATCAGCCATATGACCAATCAAATGTTGCCAAGTGAGTTACACATTAATTAACATGAAAATAACAGACCAAATGTAGCCAAATGAGGAAGGAAAATCGAAGAAAACTCGAGGAAAAACGCAGCCACAACCTCTCCTTTCTTCCTTCTATATATATATGATTAAGTTTAATTAATGAACAAACAAACAAACAACTCTCACTTCTCTCAAACTTTTTCAGAACAAATCTACTCTTGAGTAGCAACCAAAACAAACTGAAAACATAAATCAAACCGTTCGAATCACCCAAGTTCAGATCAAGAGAAAAACAATACCAAAATATTTGGAAACTAGTTCAAAGGTAAGTTGATGAAGTTCGAATGATTTCTTTCAAATCTAAGTATTAGAACCGACTTCTGATAAATAGGAACATAATCAACACAAATACAAGCTTCAATTCCATCGGATTGGCTCAACCAAGGTAAAAATCCGAAACCTTAATTATACTTTAGTAAGATCGAAATCTAAGATTCTATGTATATCGAAGTGTTAGAAGTGGTTGTGTGTCTTATATAAGATATAGAGACACTTAGAAATGGTTTAAGATGTTTTTAACGTGGAAAATTTAACAAATATGAATCGGATCATCGAGGAAGATGATGAAAGTGCTAACACTATATATAAGCCGGCAGTGTAGACGTTCAACGCCGACGGCTTACAAGGATAGGTCGGCAGCATAGAGACTTACACTGAACAGAAGCTGCGAAAAATTTATGTTCACGTAAAAATAAACGAAGGCCGGATATTTGGGATTCTACGCCGGCAGCATAGGACCGCGTACGTTGAAAGCCAACAGCTTTTAAGCCATGTAACTGATAAGAAAAATTTGCAAAACCCAAATCAACACCGCACCTCGGTTTCAAAGCCGCAGCTTTGAGCCGGCGTACACCTATAATTCTCCTACGAAAGCTTGTTTTGAAATAAACAGAATATATATATATATATAAATATGCAATAGGCCTACTGATTATATATTATAATATATGATAATATAAAACTTATTAAGAAAATAATTAAATACAAACATTTATAATAAATTTATGTATTATTTGATAATTCCTAAAACCCTAGAATTTAAGAAAAACATCTAGTATTAATAAAAGTTATAAATAGTCAAATATTGGTTTTAAATAGATAAAATAGGTAAGAATGGAAAACGAAATAAGCTAAAATTTTGAGTAATGTGACTTCTAAAAATAACAAAATAATTATACAAGATAAATTAAGAGAAATCCGACGACACTAAGTAATAATAATTTCTTATTTCAAGTTCGGTATAGAATAACATAAAATTAGTATTAATAACTACCAAAGCTTGATAAATATCAAGTTTAGGACACTAGCCACGTATAGGATTTAGTTATAATTTATATTTTATTGATGAATACTTTAATCATCTTAATAGGTGACTTTGATACACTAGAAGATCTTCCAGCTGATTATTACGATTGAGTCAGTATGAGCAGGTGAGTATCATTCAGTCATTGTAATGTTTGTGCTGTAAGTATTGAATATTAATGCAAAGATAAACAAACGAATGTTTTTGTTGGAAGTATGTTGTGATCTGATTGTATGATTGTTAATCTATCCTTACAAAAGTGATAATGCAATGATTTGATGTTGTGAGGTAGTATGATGATGATTGTGTGTAATGTATGATCACCATAAAATTGAATAAGAACTATTTATTAATAAAATAATCTGATCATGCGTTGCACGAACTGCATTGTAAATAAAGACAACCTACGTATTAATATTTCGGTTCTCTGTTAACGCTTGGTTGTTTTAATGTGTTAGTCTTTCAGGGTTTTCTTTGTTCCGTTGGTTCTACGGAACTAAGTGGCATCGAAGAACGCCGCCCGTAATATCACTTTGAAATTATTAATACTTAGGGAGTTTCTAAGGTGGATACAGGAAATGGTCAGGTTAATTGATTATATTAAAAGTGATGACCCTAAAACGAGAAATCGTTGATTTTCCTATAAACTTAGTCTCTCCTAGACAGGTGGTCATGGAGTAATGGTTCTTCAACCCTTAAAAAGAGGGCGTAAATCTTTTTCCTGTTTGGATTCTAAATCATCCAAGCTGGTATCTGTGCATATGGTTGAGTGCTTGCATTGCATATGATTTCCTAATGACTTGTGTGATGTATAATATGTTTGGTTATTCACTGAGCTGTGGTTTTGCTCATACTCCAACAGTTTTTTTCAAGTTTACCCTACGACCCTGGTTAGTCACTTCCAGGAGTATGGCTCCAGTAAGAGCTTAGGAGCTGGAAGTCTATGGTTATATTGGGAATAATGGTTATGTTTTCTTAGAATAGATTAGTTAATGCTAATATATCAGTTGTGAACTACAAGAAGACTACCTGGTTTGTAACAGTTCTGTAATCCTTATGATTAAAATAACACTTATTCACTAATCTATTTCTTACATGTATTTATCATTTCTTATCAAGCAACTAAAAGATCCTGTTGTTTTGAAAAATTGTCACTCTCTGAAGGTAATCTAGTGATAGTATTCCAGTTTGCCTTGTATACTACTGCTAGGGTACCCTTAGGGTGTGACAATAACATTAAAAAAATAATTATATGGGTATATTATAAATTATATATATTTATAATTACGGATCAGTTAACCGAATCCATCGGTTTCTAGAATCTAAAAACCGAAACCGAAAACAGAAAATTAAAAATACTAATCCTAAACTGAAACCGATGGATTGATTAACCGTTTTTTTTATTGGTTTCCTGGTTTCAGTTCGGTTATCCTAAACATTCGGTTTTTTTGCACACCCCTATTAATGGTAGGGTTAGTTTGGTCTAGGCCCAATCGTCGATTCAAGGGCTAATCCTTTGAACCGATAAATATATAAAAAAATAATCAAATTGAAAAAATAAAAAAATAATAAATCAATATTTTAAAAAAAGGGGGGAAACTATAAATTATATTAAATTATAGAAAATTTACAATTCATATAAAATCATCATTGCAACTCCACATTCTATAATGCATGTCGTCACTAAGGTAATAATTTTGTAACAAAATTATACAAACTTGAAAATTCCAATAAAACCAACTATTATATGACCATAGAATATGTATATATGGAGAATTTAAAATATCAAACTTGTTCATAGTTTATAAACAAAGCAAACTTGATAGCATCCATAAAAGATACTTATCCTCTATAACTACTACTCGTCTCGGGCACGATCCGGCATGGAGCCACCCATTAAGCCACCAGAGGTGTTGAAATCACTTAAATTAAAAAGCAATAAATCATAAATTTGAAAAGAGTGGGAAATAATAGTTCAATTAAATTATACCAACTTTTACAATAAAAATAAATTGTTCAATGCAACCCCACATTTAATAATGCATGCCTTGACTAGGTTAATAAATTTATAATTACATTTTACAAACTTCAAATAAAACCAAACATTACATCATCGTATAGCATATATATGGGGAATTTTAAATATCAAACCTATTCATATCTGATAAACAAAGCAAACTTCTTTGCATGCTTAAAAAGAGACTCATTCTCCCCATTTGCTGTTCGTTTTGGACACATTCTAGCGTGGAGCCACTCGCAGAACCACCAAGGGTGTTTAAATCACTGAAATACTTATCCTCCCCACCAGTGCTATAGAACATTTATTGTAAGCGTTGCTCAACTCTATTCCACTCATCGTTGTAGGTAAGAGACTTAACTATGACTGTCAACATCCTCGATTTTCAATCGTCCAATATTAAGTCAATGGCATTAAATGCCTGCTCAACGGCAATATTTGATATAGGAGCAACCAAAACTTGTCTGGCCATGAGAGATAGAATCTGAAATCTTCAGCCATGGCTTTGCCACCATTCAATAAGCTGAAAATCACGTACATCAATATTATCGCCAAACTCGAATGCGGTGCTAAGGTAATTAGTGGTTTCCTCTATAGCTCCAGAACCACTTGAAACTTTGGACCTCCTAAACCACTATTGGCATGCAGCTAGGCTGGGTCCTCCTTTGGTTTGAGATGTTTGCTTGATTTATGAGAATTTGCACCCTTTCTGCGCCCCCCCCCAATTTAAAAAAAAAAACCGGTTATACAAATCATTGAAAACTTTTTCCGCTTCAAATATGGTGGAGGAAAAACTGAGTTTTAAAATTTATATTTTCTCTTCTAAATCAATGTCTAACTACAGTCTTCACAGATTAAGCGCACCCATCAGATGTAGCATAGTGGAAAAAGATCTAGGTCATATTCAAAGGGAAAGTTGGTGAGTACTTCTACTATCGCTCTTTTCCCATTATCTAACCTAAACAAAACAAAGCAAAATCTATCAACTAAGAACTAATATAATCCAAATCTAACAAACATCAACATAGATCAACAAACATCAATAGCAGATTTCACAGCAAGCATGCAAGACTAAAGATATCGATTCACAAGGTTACTTGGGTCATACTTCGCTTTACATCAATTCATGTAACTCAAAAATTTTTCAGAAAATGTTATGTTAAATTATTGAACCGCCAAATTCACTGAAGTAAATTTAAGCCTTTGTTAAGGTCAAAAACTCTAGATATAGATCAAAGTACCGGAATCTCTTTTTAAGCCATCATCAGCCTAGATTCGCATAAAGAACAAGAATCCTTTGTTTTAAAAACCAACTCAATAAATTTCACAACAAGCAACAGAAGATTTTCACCTGTCCTCTCTCGAGGTAGTTAGGATCAATCTCGTTAATAACCTATATCTATTCATTAAAGTGACCTCTCAGCCTATTCTAACGAAATCAAACATAAACCCATATCGTGCATTATACAGATTCAAGATATATTAAGCTCAAGTTATTGAATTCAATAAATCAACACGTATTCAAAATAAAACAGTATAATTACATGAAATTGACTAATGGATCTACAAACCCAAGCAAAATCAACTACTCCTCAATGAACATGATGATACAAAGCAATAAATCAGAGAAATAGAGAAGACCCATAATTAGATAAAGCAATAAAAATGAATATCATTGATGAATTGAAATAATGAAGCACAAAGCTGCTACGAAACCCTAAAAATGTGAAGTTCTCTCTCTAGATTCTCTCTCTATAACAGAATGTTCATAATTCTCTTAGGGTTTAGAGGAATATGCTCTACAACCCTTCTAAAACCCTAAAAAGTTCTATGCATTTACTAGCTACCGCTCAATCTCTCTGTGCATTTTGAAAACAAGCTGGGTATTTATAGCCTTCCAATTCCATCTCTCCCTATTCTACCCTGGGTTGTGGTAAAGGGAGGGCTGAAAAATAAAAGGCCTTCTTTTCTTACACAAAACGGCCCAAACTTGTTTTATTTGCTTCAATTTCCCTTAAATCATCATGATTAGTTATTGAAACCTAAAATAAATATCTAACAAAATAAATGTCCTTTTTTTAATAAATCATAAGAAATACATACAAAGTATGTCTAAATAAACACAAAAAATATGGGTCTTTTGACACTTATTAACACACCACCTGCAATGGATTAATAGTACACCTATCATGTGTGTTTAACAACTCATTAATAATCTAATAGTACAATTTGACATAATATCAAAGCCCTTTAACCTAGAACCGTGGATCCAAGATCATTCAAATGTGGAAAATCATTGGAATTTTCCTGTAGTACTCAAGCCACTTTGAGCATATATCATTTATAGCACATTGCAAGAGAACATCACTCCTAACTTGGTTCAATGTACCAATAATGTTACAAGCTTCCATGATAGAACAAATGCACACTAGCTATATAAACTCTCAAAAATGTGTTTGTGCAATCGTAGTAAATTTTTAAAACTTACAGCAAACTACCACACAGGTCCCAATCGATTAGATGCATAGGGGTGTTCATGAATTGATTAACTAATCCGTGGCTCTATTTTTTGAACTTAATTATAATGATCAGTTTTTTAATATTCCGATTCTTAACTGGTCCATTATAAATTATTAACCACCTTAACGGTTAACCATTTTGTTTGGTTAATTTATTCGGTTTTTAACCATTTAATATAATACTTTCAATAAATCAAATTGATAATTTCAACAAACTTTATATTTTAGCATTTATCATAGATTTTTTTAAATTATTATATATCTGATAAGAGCTTTTGAAAAAATCAAATTAAGAAAAAGGTGAAAAACAAGCATTTTGATGTATTATCATCAACAAAAATCAAACTAAATCAATTACCACTTAACTCCCATCAAACATGGACAATAGTATTAAGAATATTAACATATGTATTAATGTATGTAAATTATAGATATAATTATTTATAAATACTTAAAATGGTTAACCATTAACCGTCGGTATTTTATGATTAAAACCGAAACTGAAACTGAAAACTGGAAAAAATAAAAACGGTAATCCTAAACCAAAACCAGCGTACCGGTTATCCATATTTTTCATATTGGTTTTCTGATTTCGTTCAGTATTTCAGTTTCATTGGTTTTTTCGCATACCCCCATGGATGCAACGACATGTCAAAGGTTAAAACTGGCAAAATCACATAAGGGCTCCTTGTAAGGTATCATACTTTGCAACAGTTTGTACATAGAATTACTCTATGTTGCGCGTCCTTCTCAAACTTCTGTGGTCTAAAACCATTTTCAACACAGAATCAACACCACAATTTGTTCGTTATCGGGCTAAATGCCCCATGACTTCCTTAGTTAGGTGGTATTTAATTTGCTAGGTTTCTAAATTACTCTTCCGCACAAATTCAACATATGACATATGCATCTAATGTGAAAAAAATGTCCTACCTAAAATGTTAGCTGCTACGTTCAAATCCTATAAATTTTTTTTGTCGAACGATATTCTTATAGTATGGTAGCTATGGTTGAATATGTTATATGCAGTATGCCTACCATCCATGTATCTAAGTGCTAAAAAGTCGCTTATGCATTACCCCTCATCATCAATCCAATGGCATGTAATACCTATGTAGAATTCTCATTCCATCTATCTATCCAAATATCGGAGCATATAGAAACATATGTATTAAGACGCTCGAGCTAACATACAAGTTCTTACTTACCTTTGTGGTAAATATTGTCAGTGTATCACTTCATTGTCCTTACACTATAACGGCGAGCTTGAGGGTTCAATGTTTCCTCATGGTAATACCTAAGATCGGGATGTTGCCCAGCGTCATGTGACAAATGCAAACCACTTATCATTTTTGCTATATCATGCTTGTAATTTTTATTGTGATGCTGAAAATTTTGGCTTGTTTACTTGACCTGGAACGACTAATTTGTTGCTGGGATGTCTGTAAACCGAATTCCGATGGGTGTTTCAACCTCATATATCTGGTGAAAGTGTCGTATCCATCCCCTTATCTCCATAAGTAGCTAGCTGAATTATAATTATAGTATTCGCGTGTCTTTCCATCCTCATTTGTAACTTTATGGAAATGTTTCGTAAAAATTTCAGACTTAAGAAGACAAAGAGGCCTACATTGGTTTCTAACCTAATTGATAGCATCAGGTACATCAGGCTCACATTTTTCCTCTTATACCTCAAGTAATGGCAATTCTTGCACTTCTGGATCCTTCACCTCTAAGCCATTATGTGTTTCATATCTAGACTTTACTGCTCAAACCTAGGCTAAGCGAGGGGAAATGCTTCAAGATTCATATGTCCTAAATGGAATTTATTATAATCAACATATCGGAGTGGTAGGCTTGTACAGACTTGCCTTTCCCGCTACTACTATCACCACGAAACTTCTTTGAACCACTTGAACGTCCTCCAAAAAATGACCTCATTTTTTGTTGGCAGAGGAAGAAGTATGGATTTTGTAACAAAGAAAAAAAAATTGATATGGCATGGAAGTATTTGCACACAGGTGATATTTGAGAGAAAGAAAGTTTTACGAAGCAGATGAATAGAGGAGCGAGCAAGTTACGTTTATTTATTGCAAATGGATGCAATAATATAAAACATGCAAAAATACAAAACACCACTATTCCACACTCCACCCTATCCGCATGTGGAGTTTGAAAAGCAAAGCTACACTCCGGGGATCTAATTTTCAAAGGTGAGAATCTACTGGCTCCACATTCTGAGCAAGTTTGGATGCCATAGAATTTTCAAAACACTTACTATTCTACACAGTAATGCCAGATCCATTTGCAACTTCATAAGAAACCAACAAAGCAAAAGGAAGTCATGAACCTTAGCTTTTCCATGGAATGGAATGATCTTTTGTCTTGACATGCAACCTGCTTTCAGGCTTAATAACTTGAGAAAATATGAGCAAATTCAAGGTTCTATTTGACAACAATTAAAGACATATACTAGCAGCATTGCCCCTACAATTCTTAGTTATATGATATACATACATATATATATATATCTTTGATTGTTTTCAAGATTGTATTCGTTTCAACATCATATTTGTCGTGACCCTATAGGGGCCTAGTAGGATTTTCCTGAATAGCCATATCACGTGTGCACCCATAACATGATGATTGCCTTGTAATTCAGAGTTTACAAGACTCTAATTAATTATCCTCTCATTGTATTATACATATAGAGATTTATTATGAAAACAATTTATTGGATATCAAAATTTCAACAGATCACAAAGATCGTAGAGAATCGGATATCCTGCCAAACAATAAGATAAAGTAAACCTAAGTTTAATAAAAAGATATCAACTAGGTTTAAGTTAAGAAAAAACAACATTTTATGTTTATTCTCGCAACTAGGTTTATTCCTCTAAATTTACAATCATCTACCTATCTTGTGAAGTTTGATCCTTGGTATGCTTTGCACTCTGATCTTATCCATTCCCAGATTTCAATTTACCTGCAAAAGCAAATTGTTGTTAGCTACAACTAGCTAAGTGAATATACCCTCATTCCATACTGTTCAAGTAAAAGCAAACAAGTTATTAAACAAGCATATGCAATGTAGACAAGCAAATGAATAAATATATAGGCCAACCCGTAGGCATATATATATATATATTCGGATTTGTGCCCCCGAATTCGGGTTAGGGTACATCCACACATCAGCAACCAGACCGCTAATACTTCGGGAATCAAATTTATTCAAAGAGTTTTTCATATATAGAAAATAATATATATAACAAACATCCCATTGAAGCAAGATATCCTTAACAATGACCCGACGCGATCTTAGAAGATGGGCCGTCTCTCCAAGACGACTTAGTTCCCATTCCCTTAGAACAAGGCCCATGGTACACACTAGGCATATACTATATCGGTTCTCCATGTTCATCGTCCTCACGAGACAGTGTGGCCTATTCGAGTCAAAGTGTAGTGGTTGGCCTTATACATGCAATCGTGCAATTCATGCTCAATGTTATAAATATCACGCCAATAGTTATTAAATCCATTTATTTGGTGGTTAGACAATTATCAAACACTCGCAAAGATCAAAATGATTAAACAACACTCAATACTTAATGTTTAGAATAATGTATAGTATTTTCAACATAGATAACAAACACGAACAACCACAAGCGTAAATTTCCCAAGCCCATACTTGAATTATTTAATTTATATTAACAAAATATCATACTCTAAACCTACAAGCACAAGCAGATATGAAGGTCATCAGAATATACTCACCTATTTATCCTTGCTTAATGGTCATAGAACTCTACAAGAAAACTTGAAGACGGATCTGTATCCCCCGAGAATCGAGATAGCAGATACCCATTACTATACTCTTACTCATATAAAGAAACCTATTGTGTCTTTGTACCTTGAACTCGAGTTTTAGCATTCTTGATATAACCTTAGTATATAATTAGTCATTTTGAAGCTTGTATAGGTTATGTTTTGTAAGTTAAATTATAAAGTTTGTATACACTTAGTTTTCTTAAGAAAAGTATTTTAATTGTTTTCATATATCGATTTTTAATCACGAAATCTTAAATTGGGCATATGAATAGTCATTAAAAATCTTAACAAACATAGTTTTCAATTATCATGTTAAACTAATCAATTTGTATATTTTTCCTTATGTTACTTCAGGGGTCTGAAAGGTATCACAATGATATCTATCTTTCTTGTTTGGTATTCTTAATTATTATTTCAAGTTCAATTCCTTGTTCACGTTTATTTGGTAAAGTATTAGTGATTATACTTAATTTAAGTCTATTACTCAACTTTTTAGTTAAAGCATATATATTTATATTTATTTTCATTTTACTTCTCTTGATCTTATTTTAAGTATGTAATTTTAGTTAATTTGATTATATCAGCTAATATTTATGATTTCCATTAATCTATACTTATATCCTTATAATCTTATAAGTGTTGACTTTTATATTTAAAGTTACGAGATTCTTGATTAAGTTAATTTTTCTATTACAATCTATATTATCTTGATTTTCTAATTTGTAATTGAATTACTTAAGTTTTATTTTAGGAATCTTATTCTTTTATATGTGTTGAAATCTTCATATGTTTTTATAGGTTTGTTATTGAGTTTATCTACCAGATCTAAAGCTAAATTATCTTTAATCTATATAATACCTAAATCATATCAAGTTTACGTATCAAATTTTATTTCTACGCATGATATGAAACTCATATTTGTATATAGAGTAATATTTTAATCACAAATCCAATCTTTGGTTGATCTAATGATCAATTATTTTTTATTTATCAAATTCAAGTAAAATTTTCTTAAGTTTCTTTATAGGGCAAAATTTTCATTATAGGGCCCTAGGGTTTCCTAAACTTTTATTTCTCCTATTGATTCCAATTCTACTCATGAATATATATTGTGTGTAATTTAAATAATTTAAGCATGCCATAGAATATCTCTGTTCTTTTTAAATGACAGAACTATGCTATAGGTTTATTTGACTTAATTCTAATTGTTTCTTTAGTTAAGTTTTACTTCATAAAACATAATGAGTGTTATATATTGACATTTAACCTAGGATTAAAATTGAACCAATATGATCTTTATGTTTTCTTTTATTAAATATGACTAATTATCTAAGTATTGTTAAAGAACATAAATTATCACGATTTCTTCTTTCTTCCCTAAGATTTTGTATGATGTTATTTTCCTAAGGAATTTAGAGTAGGTGAACTGAAATATTTTTGGAAATGTCGTATGTTTTGCTTTACGATGAAGAGGAACAATAAAACGGATTGGTTTTGTGTTTTAAGGAGTTCATACTATATATGAGATGAATAATTTATTATATCAGATAGATACTGATGAGTACGCAACTAAATTACTAACTAATATCAAACGAAATATTTGAATTGGGTTTTAAGTCCTATATTTTATAAGAGATAGTTTTTCCTTGATTTCTCGTATTTTATGTTCAAGGAATTGAATTATTGTTTTTATCTACCTGATTAGGGTTTAGGATTTTAAAAACTAGAGTTGGATTTGATTTTATATAAGTTAAGAGTATTTTTGTTTTAGTGTTTTCGATATTAAAATCTTAGTTTGAGCCTTATTTATGTAAATTAGACATAATATCTAATTCTAATGGGTATATTTCAATCCTAGCGATTTATTTTTAAATTATCATTTGCTAACTGATATACCTTAAAGATCTAATAATTCAATTAAACCAGTAGTTATTGCCTTGGAACTATATTTATCGAGATGTCACTCGTTTTGGAAAATTACTATTCATTTTCCAATAGGTCACTCGTCTTTGGTCATAAGCACGCTTAACTTTTAGTATTTTGAAATTTTTCAGTATTACACTACAGATATCTCTATAGTTAAGGTTCTATATTTTTCTTACATTATTTTCAGGTTGAAAACTAAATTCTAAAATCTACGGAATCGAATAGATTTAGGTTTTTTACCTACGCGATTAAAGTTTCTAGATATGATAGGGTAAACTAGGGCTTTAATCTATATAGGATTAAAATATTATAACTTTCGTGTTTGTGAAATCGAAATTTTAATTTAAGTTTTAGATTAGTAGATTTTGATCAGTTATTGATCATATCAGACATATTTCAACCCTAGCGATTTGTCTCTTAAATTTCTATTTACTAATAAATGGACTATAGAAATTAATTATATAATATTATAATCAATTTTCTACCATCTAGCATTTTTATTTATCAGTTTATTATCCATTTGATAAATGAAATATAATATCAATTAGTCTAAATACACATACTAGCATGACATAATTTTATATTATTATCATTATATATGCATGTAAATATGTATACTTATAGTAAAAACTAATACAAGAACTCCTAATATTATGAAAAATTTTACGTTCAGGATCATAATGGCAAAATTTTAGAGTGATCGAAACCTAACCTTATGTGGTCTTGAATTGAAAAGCGTATCGCCACGATCACAATACCACTTCCGGAATTGAATTCGATTATAGTATGTGAAATATATGAGCTTTTAAAGATTAAAGGAGCTTCTAGATTCCTTTTTCATTTTTTTTTTCTTCTCTTGTTAAAGCTTTTTTTTTTTCCTTTCTCCCTGATTGGAGAAGCTGGAAGAACATTTTTTTTTTTCAATAGTCTTTCGGTTAAAGACTTTTAGAGAGAGATAAAGAAAGAGAGAGAGAAGAAATGAAAAAAAAAAAAAGAAACAAAAGAAGGATGAGAAGACAGAGAGAGAGATAGTGATAATATATAGGGAAATCTAGCGTGATGAGCAAGCTGAGGGAAGTTTCACAAACATTTCAATTTATTTTTTCCAATTAACACGTACGATAATATTTTTATATGAAAATTTATGTACCTACTATATTAAATATTTTGAATACTATAATATACTTAAAATTTTAATTTAAGACTTTTATTTTTCAACTTTAATATCTATTATCGTAAATTATAATTATCATTTAATGATTTAAATTATTAGTATTTTGATATTTTTTGACCTAATTAATAATTAAATTATCCTTAATTTGAATTTATTTTTATTTTACTATTACAAATTTATAGGGTTTATCTTTTATTCGTACTTTTTGAATTATTTTTGGGATCTAATTTATTATTTTACTTATCATTACTGGCCTTTCGTTTATATATTAATCATATTATTATTGTTATATCTTATGGAAACATATTCCTCTGGTATAGGTCTTGTATTATTATTATTATTATTATTATTATTATTATTATTATTATTATTATTATTATTATTATAACGTCTTTATTACGTATATTAGTAAACCAATATTTAAATTCGCAAAAAAAAAGGAATGACTTTTCGGATATTTTCTAAAATTTTCGCCAGACATTACTATCGATTTAACAATTACCAAAAATTATGTAGACATATAATTCTAGGTGTTACAATATTAGTGTGTAAGTAACAAGGCATACAATAACAAACGCATAAAATATTCTTTATATTGATTCATGAGGCACGTGATCATCTAAGCTCCATCAATTATTGTTGCACAAATAATAGCATAGCAAATTCGTCTTTTATTTTGCAAAAATCACGAAAAAGAATTACATTTATGTATACACATATCTATATACGTTTATACAAACGAGGCCTAATGTCTAAATTACAGATCATGGCTATTTTAACGTGGTTTTATATGGATTTCAAATTTTTTTTCTTTTTCCAATCATTGGAAATAAAAAAATGATATATATAATACTTTTACCTTATTATAATCATTGCAAAATACGCATGAAAAATTAATCACGTAATAGTAGAATTTTTTTTTTCATTTAAGCATCAAATTCAATTTTTTTTTTTGCCTGAGCCGGTGGGTTAGATAGGTCATGTACGTTGACTCGCCAACCTAGCGGTTCATTTGGTGAGCCATGAATCGTATGGCTGGTCTGAGCCAACAGGCATGGCCCGTAGGTACTAGTTCGACGGTTCAAATTGACTCTTGCCGATCTTTAAAATGAGCCAACTGATTTGTACTTCCATAAGCTGCTCTTAGAATCCAGCTGACACAAACCTCCCAATCTAAACGACTCAAATTTGAATTTGAGAAACAAGCTGACAAGGGTTAACAACTTTATTACAGAAAGAAATTATATTAGCTAACCACTTTAGGACTTAAACATTAATATCTTTAGGTAATTGAATTATTCTTATATAAATCTTTATGCTTTAATTTTTATGTTGAGGGCTTAAACATTATATTATAAAACATCTTAATAAATTGAAAGGGGATTTAGAGTCATTGAGATTGACTTTTGTTAATTTAGTGAAATTAGAAGGTTGTAATTATTATTAATTAAATTAAATTCACTTACAAGGTCTAGGGAATTGTTCTCATTAATTTCTCACTATAGGAATTTTGAATAAACTAATTAATCAGATATATTTGCAAGAAGAGTAGGGAGCTTCTACGGTCTCATCAACAATACCGTCTAATCAACCATCTAACCATTAATATAAATATAGTTAAAATATTAACTATTTTATTGATTCGATCACGGTTTGGTATTATGAGCCATTAGATGGTGACGGGATCGGTCCCATCAAAATTAATGATGAGACCATAGAATTTCCTATAACAGTAATCCATCTTAATTTTAATTAAGAAATTTATGAAATTAATGCAGTTAGTTATAAACGTTGTAGGATTTATAAGAGAAATAAATGCTCTAACAAATTTACAAAAATAAACAAATAGCTAAATATGACTAAAATTTAGTTTACAACACAATTAATTTATCATGGTAAAGTGGATTTGCCCACCATATTTTGTTTGATTGAATCAAGAATAGTTCTCTTTGGGAACTTTAAGTAGTCTTAGCATGCATAGCCTTATTTTATAAACATTTCAAATGCATAAATGATAATGGAGTTAGTATTAGTCTTATAGTTAATCCATTCCTTATAGGAACCATACCCCATTATCTTTATATTACTTAATCATCCCAGTATACTTCTTGTTATGTATTTACATAAAGTTTATTTGATCAAGTTTTTAGTGTCCTTATTAGGACCAATATACCACTTTAGCTCTAATATCAATTTTAATCTTTTGTTTACTCTATTCACGCTCTCTCTTTTGTAAGTAGAAATTTAAAACTTATACTGTTTGATCCAAAGATAAAGCACACCTTCCCTTGATTGAGAGAGAATGGAAATCAAGAATAATTGAAAATGTTAACATGGCAAAATATAATAATAAGAAACAATAGAATGATAGAGTCTTATAGGAATATACACTGTCCATAGTTAAGGGCTCTATAATTTGGAGCCCAACCATTCAAGCTAACAATTTTAACCTCAAACTTGTACTGATTCAAATGGCTTAGATTAGGGCTGTAAACAAGTCAACTATTTTAACCTCAAACCTATACCCATTTAAATGGTATATGTTAGGACTGTAAACAAGTTACGTTAACACAATACAATGTCACGCTTAAATTGGACTCCACTAAAATGTAAAACTTGAAACTTGACTCGAACTGAATCAAGCTTTGATTTTTAAGCTCAAGCTCAACTCGAATTGGTATTGGTAAACTCGAGCATGACTCAATTAAGCTCGATTATTTCTATATAAATCAATTATACTAAAAATTAAATTAAGATTTGACAATATAATTGAGTTTTTAGTTGATTTGGTCTAAAATACAATAAATGTGGTCCATTTGATATAAAGGAAAAACTAAGGTACCAAAATAGGCTTTAAAAATAGGGAAAAAAACATAAATTTTATATTTTTTACAAAAAATTATAAAAAGCTCAATTAAGCTTGTAGGTTATTCTAATCGAGTATTTTAGAACCCGAAGTCGAGCTTAATAACTGCTTGACCAGCTCAACTCAATTGTAGTCAAGTCAAATTCAAGTTATCATCAAGTTGAATTCGAATAGCTCACGAGCAATCTCCACTAATTTACAACCTTAGTCTAGACAAGTTGTCACGCCCCAAAGGGTACCTTAAACGCGACAGTCCACCACACTCGATATTTAAACTTAAGTATGGCATCCTTAGTCATCCCATAAGTTTACATATTGAGTGTAAGGTGTACTCACACAACTTTTAGGATCACACTTTGATTCGAGTAGTCTTAAGAAAGCATACATAGCATTAAGAATATAAATCACAACAAGATAAACAGTTAAATTTTACAAAAGCCAAGGGGGCATACCCCCGCCAAAATAATAGGAGTCTACATCGTTTAGCTCCAATTACACATATCTGAATTTACATTAAAGAGATTTTTCTAGAAGTCCACGCCTATACTAGGTCCCGACTTCCTCAAAAGCTCTTTAATCCAAAGTGATAAACCTGCACAAAGTGTCCTCTCGGAACATCCAAAAATAGGAACACTGCAACAAAACTGTTGGGGTAAAAGCTAATTGCTTAGTGAGATTCATTTTCCAAATAACATACTCGATCAAGCTAAAATATCTATACAAGCAAGTTATAATTAAGCAACCATATGAATGCACAAGCAAATGAGCAAGCAAGCATATGACTCTCCGGTAGTCATAAGTGAATGAATTTACGCCCTCCATTCGGGGTTGGGGTAGTTCATAAGGCATACAACTACAATTCCAAAGTTGGTCCATAAGACATGCAACCATAATCCCAATCTTAAGTGGGGTGGTTCATAAGACATGCAACCATAATTTTTAATGTTGGTCCATAAGTCATGCAACCATAGTTTCATTATTTGAATGGGGTGGTCCATAAGTCATGCAACCCTAGTCCCCTTCATTAAAGACCCGCTGCCTCCCAAATGCACCCTTGTCCCACCAAAGGCATACTCGACAATGATATGCGACTCACTACGTGATATGCATGTACAATTTATTCATATAATCATGGTATATTAATTAGATAATTTAAAAGTGACCATACAATTTTCAGACATTCCAAATCTATACTAGCTCATACAAGATTATTGCAACAAAGCTTGCCTCGATATACTTATCGTTCATTCATGCAAGTTTAGATCATCATTCAATCACAATTTTATCTTTTCCTAAGTCTAATGCCACTACTACTACAAGCACATCCAAGAGCATAATTAATTTAGAAATGAACTCACTTGTCCATGTAGTGAAAATCCACTAGTCGTAATAGTCCTCGGGAAGTGGTAACCCGTCCTTCAATTCACCTAGGTACAAAGAATACCCTCAATGAGTATTTCTTATGAAGTTCTATTAAACTTAACAATTTTATTTACTAAGTTCGTCAATTTCCGTCTAGGTTGAATCTTTAACTTAAAAAGGTCATATCTAACTCATTTTAACTCGGAATTTAGCTTATAATATACCGATTTATACCTACTTCGAAAGAGCTATCTATTTCCAAAGTTAATTCAAACATTTAAGGTCATTTAGGGGTCGGAAACATACTGTACAATAGGGTTGCGAAAATTCCAAGATTTGAGCCTTTGTGAAAAATTGTCATATCTACTCTATTTAACTACTTAGACCAACTTATTCTAGTCCTAAACTTGCAAGAAGATTATCAAAACAAAATTAATAGATTACACACCTATCTAATACCAAACATAAAGTTCAAATGAAACTTTTAAGAATCCATTTTCATAAAACCGAAATTCACAAGTCAAAACTCATTGTCTTGTTTTGAGTAATTCCTTTACTAAAACTTACTTAGCTCAATGAAAATAATTTTCCTATATTATGTATCATCAAAGCATTCCATTTTTCATATAAAATACTTGTTTTGAGATCAAAAAGAAGGTTTTCAAAATTGGTCTCCCCATAATTACGAATTTCCACTTTGAAATTTACAATGAAAACAAGACCTAAATTGTGTCTTCTACAAAGCACTCGATTAATGCAATACCTCTTAGGAAAACTCATTTAAACTTATGAAATTTCATTCCTTAAGATATCTATACCAAGAGCCCTTTATATTTTTGTCTAAATCTTCATTTTAAAGTTGAATGATGGGTTCCAAAAATAGGTCTTGGTCTTGATCCGAATTTTCATAAATTTATTTTGGATATATCTCTTGAGAAATTTCATCTAAGCTCATGAAAAACAACCCATCACATATTATATCCTAAGAACCCTTCATTTCTTGAATAAAATCCTCATTTGTGAGTTGAAAAACATGTTTTTATTTTAGGTCTTTGTCTTGATCCGAAAATACAATTTTTGTTTTTGAAAATAAACTTTGAAAATCAACTTTGATTCTTGTAAGATGAAGTCTTGATGAATAATCCATCATACCTTCATTTTCTTAACAAAAACTTCCATTTTAAGACTTGGAAGAGGGTTTTTAACATGGAGCCTTGACAAGTTACGAATTTTACTTTTTCATTCCAACTTGAATCTAAGATCTACTCAATATATAACCATGAAAGCATAAAAAAAAAAAAAAAAATTAGTAGGCCTTAAACTTCTAGATCTACACATAAACATAACTAAAGCTTGATAAAACTCTAGATCTACAAGCTAACACAAAAACAAGAAGATAAACAAGCCTTCCATATAACAAAAATACTAAGAACAAAAGAGATCATCATCTGGAGGAGTGTTTCACTTCTTGGCATCATCATCCATAGCCTTTTAAGCTTGTGGAATGTCCTTTGATGCATGAAACATCCATGGTATCATCCTAGAACATCTTATAAGAGCAAAAAGGGAAAGATTACCTCAATAATTGCAAGAAATATATGTGGAAGCAAGAAAGAAAAATGGGGACAGCTTGTTTTCAAGAAGACAAGGCAAGGAAGAAGAGAAAAAGAGAGGGAAAAAGAGAGAGGAAAATTGTAGGGTTTGTAAAGGTGAAAGAGGAAAGGAATGAGATGTTTAAATAGAGATAAATGTGTGTTAAATAAATTTTTTTAAAAAAATAAAAATCCAAGCAGCTGCAAGGGGGGCTGGCTGATTTGAGAGGGTGTGGGAGTGGGTTAGTTTGATTTCAATTTGCATTTTTGAAAGTGTAACAAGTTGCATCCATTTACAACTAAAAAGACTTTTAAAATATCAAATAACATAAAAAAAAGAAAAGTGGCTAATTTATGGGAATGGGCAGCTGCAAATTGGGGAAGAAGTGTAAGAAAAGCAAAAGAACATAAATAATAGTAATGAAGTATGTGTACTTGAGATATGGGTTGATAAAGTGGCTTTTTGAATAAGAAAATATATAAAATAAATTAAGAAAAATATTTTTATTAAGTGGCAGAATTTTATAAGATTTAAATAAAATAAAATTATATTTAGAAATTTAACAATTAAGTTACCGGTACGTAAAAATGCATATAAGACTATAACTGATATTTAGAATCCGAAAAATTATAAACTTAATATTTTTGAAATCCTTATAAAAAACTACCAGTCTAAAAATATTATAGATATAATTATTAATTTTCGCGCCCCGGACACGCGCTTTCCAAAGCAGTATCCAAACGGGTTTTGAAATAACCGAAATTGAACCGATCTGATCTTTTTAATAAATCAAATATTATTACGGACTATTCTAAACACTTTAATTATTTTTCGACTCCTCGATTACGAACTCGGTTACCAGGATCTAAACTGTAGGGTTTTACTCAAGATTTGTTGACTTAAGGTCGCTCTCCGGTAGACTTTCCGGCTTAAGT
>JAMXBD010005138.1:0-26058 GCA_024138025.1 Combretum micranthum
AAAAACTTTAAATGTTTCCAAATGAATCTATAGATGAGATGCATATAGACTCATTAACACTATAAATCTCTTTAGTATACTTGGAAATAAATTTTAAATTTCTCAAGTCACGACCTAAGGATTAGGAAGCAAAAAGAAATGCTATAGAATAAGCATGAAACTTAAGTGCTATGAGCAAAGAAGAACTTCTTGGAGCACTCAAAACGCATGAAATTATTAAAAAGCAAGGAGATGAATCAAACAAGAAGGCAATTTCCTTAAAAGTCATAAGTAAATGTTCCAACAATGATGATGAGGATAAGAATGAGGAACTTGTCCTGATGGCCAAAAATTTTAAGAAGTTCATAAGACCCAACAACTGTCACGCCCTAAAGGTACCCTAAATGCGATAGTCCGCCACACTTGATATCTAAACTCAAGTATGACAACCTTAGTCATTCCATGAGCTTAAACACTGGGTGTAAGGCTCACGTTCAACATATATGGAACCAAAATATTAAGAGTCTTTAGGTCCACAAAAGTCTTTTACATCTACACACACACACACACACACACCACACACACACACATATATATATATATATGTGATTAAGGAGATTCAATTAGAAGTCTATGTCTAACATTTAGGTCCCAATTCTTCAAAATGCTCCCTAATTCCAAAAGTTGTACCTGAGGAAAGTGGCCTCTTGGGGACAGCCATAATAATCACTGCAATAGGAAACTATAGGGGTATAAGCTTTCGAGCTTAGTGAGTTTCACTTCCAAAATTAAATACTCAACAAGCAATATATATCAGGCAAGTTATATTAATAACCATATGAAATGCACAAGTACGTAAGCATACAATACATAAGACTTTCCGGGAGTCTAATGTCGAATGGATTTACGCCCTCCATTCGGGGTTATGTGTTTTAGGCCCATACGATCAAAGAATTTAATTTTTCTCATTTACATTGTGGTTGATAGAGGTGCCCACCCACACACAATTTTGTAGTTGATACAAGTACCTACACCATTACCATTTCAATTCCAGCCATTATGCCGACTTCGAGTTTACAAGCCCTTCGTTGTCAACTATTATGCCTTCTTCCCACAAAGGTATAATAACCTATGTAATGTGAGTCCACATATGGTATGATGTCAATTTGATTATAAGATCACGGCATTTTAATTAATGATTTATGGGCAATCGCAGATATTGCAGACACTTCAATTCTATACTAAATCTACAATGTTTACAATAATTTCATTACGATATTCTTATTATTGATTAAAACAATTTGAATTCGCATGCATATTCCAATTTTATCTTGCCCTAAAGCTAATGCCACTATCGTTACAAGCACATTCATAAGCATATAATTTAAAGATAGTGAGCTCACTTTGCCATGGTGCGAAAATCCACTTAATCGTAACAGTCCTCGGGAAGGTCCAGTCCGTCTCCCAAGTCTCCTAATCAAAAGAAATAACTCCAATGAGTATTTCTATGAAGTTTGAATGAACTTATAAATTCTATTCTAACAAGTTTGTCAAAGTTCGTATAAGAGGAAATTCCAACTTAAAATGGTCATAACTTGGTCATTTTAACTTGTAATTTCGTATATTATATACCAATTTCTACCTATTCAACGAGAGATATCTATTTCTAGAGTTATTTCCAACAAAAAGGTTGTTTGGTCCATGAACAATAGGGTACAAAATGCTATACGAAATTCCCATCCTACAATTCAACTCCTAATTTCAAACCAAGCATCAATCCAAAGCTTTGATAAATACTTAGCTATCATTATATCTTGCAAGGCTCTATTATCTGCATAGATAGCTCATTATCATGCATGATTCAAGGGTGTTGGTACACCTAATTCCTCATGTACTTAGATAATACCTAATAGGATGCATAAGATACTATTTTCCTAACTTTGTTTCTACCAAGTGCATTATATGTATATGCATTGCCTACAAGTTATTACCATGAATGTCATGAGATGAGCTATCTATATGTATATTCTCAATGATATATGATATCAAAAATTCCTTTTAGAAAACTTTTGCTTTGCAAAACGTTTGGAAATTACTTGACTTAAGAAAACTAGTTTTATTTTTTGCAATACCACACTTACTTTTATTGAATCTCAACCTTGATGACTTATATACCCAACACCTTCATTAGTTTAATAAAAATCTTCATTTTGGGGTTAGAAGATAGATGTTTAAATAGGTGATCTACCTAATTACAAATTTTACAAAATTTTTAACGAATAAAAACATTGTTTAATCTATTCTTTGAAACCTTTCCTTATTTTAGGATTATACTTTGTTAAACTTATTTTATTCTTGTCAAAATTAGGTCTTTATTATATGTATCCCCTAAGACTTCTATTTTTCTATAAAAATCATCATTTTGGCATTTGGAAATAGGTGTTTAAATAGTAATCATTTTCAAATCCGAATTTTGAAATTTCAATTTGAGAATGTTTCTTTTGTAAAACTCATTTAATCTTTCAAAAATTATTTCCTAATCAAATCTACTCCTTAAGGCTTCCATTTCATTAATAGAAATCTTGTTTTGGGGTTGAAAAATAAGTGTTCGCACTTCAAGCTTTCCTTATTATGAATTTAAAGCTTATTATTGGGATTGAAACATAGCTTTTGTAAACTTTTTCTTGTTTTGAAAATATTCCTTAGTGGGTCTAAGCTTTACTCATCAAGATCACTCATTTATGATATCTATTCCCTAAGCCTTTCATTTTTAATGTAAAATACACATTTTGAAGTTGAAAAATGGCTTTTCTAAACATGGTTCCTTTTTTATCCGAATTTTCAAAAATCATTTTTGTTGAAACTAAAGTAGATCTTGACCTTTCTAACATTTTCCTACTATCTTCATACTACTACAAATCCTTTATGTACATAAAACAAAAACGAAAGACATTTATGAACTCAAAACAACTAGATCTAATTTATTACACCAGTCATAAATGCATGAACACTATGATCATTATGTGGATATGATTAAATGATGAATATATGCACAAAACATTAATACTAACAACATAACTTAGTAAATAAACAAAGTAATAGCAAAATATCTTAAACAACAAGATCTATAACACTGTGATGGTAAGGATCTCATGTTCAAGTGTTTCCACATCTCTAGCTTAAAGCTTATGGGGATTTTTGAGTGAAATCACATATGAATGATGTTGAGATGAAAATTACTCTAATTTTATGGGATTAAATTAGATTAATTTGTTATTAATTTGATAGAAAATATTTGGAATTGGTACTTATTTGTGTTTTATATGATTTTTAGGAATTTGAAGTCAATAGAAGCAAATAGTACAAGATTAAAGCAAATTAGAATCAAGAGGCAAAAGTCAGCAAAGTAGGCCGGCCAGGAGAAGAAGTAAGCCGTCGGCCTTGTAACACTTCATAGCTGACCTTGTCTCAATACACAAGCAGCGTGCATATCCAATGTAGGCCACCTGCTAATGTTTGAAGGCCACCGGCCTTCCATGTTCTGAGGGCGCACATTCAAAGACCGACTGCCAGTGATTGTATGAATGGCCGACAATATAGTGCTTCTGGCACGAGCGAAGGGAAGCAATGCGGCGCCAAAGCTGACCGGCCATCCTGGGAATTTCGTTAGCCTTCTTGTAACGGCTAGGTAAAAGAAAGGCCAATGAAAGCATTTAGGCCGGTAATTCATGATCTAAGCCGCCAGCTTTGTGGAAACGAGCCAGCCTTTGTCCCTACGAATTCCATAACTTCCAAACTTGTATATATTTGTATTATAGGGTTCTTTCAGACATTCTATGAACTTTATTCATTCCACATTCTGCTTCTTTTGTTAAGAAAACCTAGAGGAATTCTAAGGATCATGAGTGGCTAAATTCCAAATCTAGCCAAAGGATTGCTACATATTCAATTCAAGATGGATTGTGAGATCAAAACGGTTCTATTATATTGTTCTTAAATTGAGTATTCATATTTCATCTGCTTTATATGTTATTATTGTATGTTTATTGATTGCAACTTTGGATCCGGTTGTATGATTAACAAACAATAATCAATCAATTAGGAAATCATATCCGTAATTGTATGATCTTTCTAATATATGTGATGAAACAACACGATTAATTATAACCAGATGATTGATTTTGTGTTGTGGTGAAATATGATCTAGTTTAAATGATTCATGCTTTTGGATTGTTGATTAGGATTGGTAGTCTCTCCATTTCATAAAGCAATTGATAGATTAAATCCTAAGAGCGTATTTAGGGTCTAATCAATTAGGGAAATAATCAAAGATCTTATCTTGATTATCGAATCATTAAGGAAAGATAGATTTTCAGAGCGTGTTGAAAGTCATAACCAATCTATTCAATAAAGAACAATAATCTTTGAGTCAATGATCAATCCCAAGAATTGAATTGTGGTAAGACTTTGGTTGGATATTTTCCTAATATAGAATTTTCGTATTTAGATATAGAATTTATTTAATTGTTTGATTTCAAAATCCCCCCAATTTTTCTCTTTTCTCAATCTTGATAGAAAAAGATTTTTACTAGTTCCCTGTGGAGACGATCCTGCTCAACCCTATCTACAAATCTTTAGAGTAGGTTAAATATAAATATTTTTATTTGTTGGATTCGACACCCACCAAATTTTGGCGCCGTTGCCGGGGAACTGGTGTCAAAGATCTATTTCTATTTCTTTTTATTTTTATTTTTGTTTATGACTCGATCTTCTCATACTGGAAGTTTAGAGTTTGATACAGAAATTGAGAAGACAGAGAGGAAACTGCGCAAACAAGCAAAACTGCGTGCTCAAGACGTTACAACATCATCTTCATCTCCTGGATTGACTCAAGCTTTGGAATTAACCGAATCATCTAGTGAGTCTGAAAAACAGGAAACTGAAAGTTTGGAAATTGAACAAGATCAAGAAGAGGAAGAGATGGCAAATCAGAGAGAACTTTGAGACAATTGGCCACCGGATGTGACTCAACAACCGTTATGCATTCAATACCCTGAATTGAATGTAGATTTTGAGTTAAAATCAGGTCTTATTCATCTGTTGCCAAGTTTTCATGGTCTGGAAAATGAGGATCCTCATAAACACTTGAAGGAATTCCACGTTGTCTGTTCCAGCATGAGACCTCAAGGGATTCCTGAAGATCAAATCAAGTTAAGAGCTTTCCCATTCTCATTGAAAGACAAGGCAAAGGATTGGTTATTTTATCTACCTCCTGGATCCATTGCTACTTGGACTGATATGGTTAAAGCTTTTCTGGACAAATTTTCCCTGCAACAAGAGCTGCAAATATTAGACGGGAAATTAGTGGGATAAGACAAAGGGACACAGAAAATCTTCACGAATATTGGGAGCGATTCAAGCAATTGGTTGCCAGTTGTCCACAACATGGTATTTCAGAACAGCTTTTGATCCAATATTTCTATGAAGGTCTGCTGCCAATAGAAAGGAAAATGATGGATGCAGCGAGCGGAGGAGCGATTGTAGACAAAACCCCTGCTCAGGCTAGGGATTTGATATCACTCATGGCTGCAAACTCACAGCAATTTGGCTTCCGTCACGATCCTTCAACAAGAAGAGTCAATGAGGTAAGTGTTTCTCATCTAGAAAATCAATTATCTAACCTGACTTCTCTAGTACAGCAAATTGCTCTTGGAAACCATCAACAAGCGAAAGCTTGTGGTATATGTGCTTCCAACCATCCCACAGACATGTGTCCAACATTACAAGAAGATTCATATGCGCATGCAAATGCGATTGGAGTATTTCCAGGACAACCACAACCACCTCAAAGCAAATATGATCCCTATGCCACTACATACAATCCTGGATGGAGGGATCATCCAAATTTCAGTTACCAACCAAGGCCACAGAACTTTCAGCAATATCAACCAAGGCCACAACCACCACCACCACAACAGTCTTCGTCTTCAAGTTCAGGTACATCACTTGAAGATATTGTTAAGTCTCTTGCAATTAACACTAAGCAATTTCAGGATGAGACAAAGCAATTTCAATACGAGACTAAGCAAAGCATCCAGAATTTGGAGAAACAAATGAGTCAACTTGCCACTTCCAAAGGTAAGTTTGAACAACAAGGTAAGTTACCTTCTCAAACTGTAAACAATCCAAGAGAAAATGTGAGTGCAGTTACCTTAAGATCTGGAAAGGAATTGCAAGAATCAAGTAGGAAGGTAAATGAGACCATCTCCAAAGAAAAATCTAATAAAAAGAACCCCCACATTGAAGAAAAACAAGTGGAAAATTCTTCACCACAGATTTATAAGCCTATACCCCCATTCCCTTAGGTTGAAAATCCAAGAAATTGGATGATGAAAGGAATTTGGAGACTTTTAGAAAGTCGAGGTAATATCCTTACTTGATGTAATCAAACAAATACCTCGATATGCTAAGTTTCTAAAAGATTTGGCACAAACAAGAAGAAACTTAAGAAGAATGAGATTTATTGGGTGAAATATTTCTGCTTCTTCAGAAGAAGCTACCACCAAAGTGCAAGGACCCTGGTACGTTTTCTATTCCTTGTACAATAGGTCAAGTTAAGATTGAAAATTGTATGTGTGACCTAGGAGCTTCAGTTAATATCATGCCCTTATCTATATATGAGAAGTTGAATATTGGATCTTTGAAAGAAACAAGAGTAATCTTGCAACTTGCAGATAGATCTAATATATATCCATCAGGTATTTTGGAAGATGTTTTGGTACAAGTCAATGGATTAGTGTTTCCCGCTGACTTTTATGTAATTGATATGGGTGAGGAGATGTATTCAAAATCACCTACACTTTTGCTTGGGAGACCATTTATGAAAACATCTAAAACCAAAATTGATGTTAATGAAGGGGTTATGACTATGGAATTTGATGGGGAGATCATAGAATTCTCTGTAGATAGTGAAAAGAAAATTTCTTCTAATATTTCTAATATTTTTGCTATCTATAGTGATGAACAGCAGGTTGTGGAGAAGAAGATGAGTGCTTAATTGATGATATCAAAGTGGATGAATCTGGAGAAATTTTTGTGGATGCTGGACAAGATTTGGAGAAGAAAATTGGAGATGATAAGATGAATCTAAAGGAGGATGTGCATAAAAGAGACACTAGCGACATATTTTTCGATCAGCTATTGAGGGCTTAGATGGAGAATCACTAGGGTGAATCTAGAGAGACTTTATTGAGATGGCTGAAATTGGGATACATTTATTTTGAACCTCCATGAGAAGAATTGGAATAGTCCAGCTAAGGACTATAAAGAAGCGCTTCATGGGAGGCAACCCATGGTTTTTGTTACTAATGCTTTTGTTTTTGTGTGTTTTGTTTTCTTTTATTTGTTTGGTTTTGTAGGTCTTAGATCTTGAATTGAAGAAGAAAATCTCTCTCATGAGCTTTAAAGGACAAAGAACTTCAAAGGAGCTTCAAAAGAGAAACCGGGGAAGTACCGTTATTCCTATTTCTTTTTATTTTTCTCTCACTTTATGCTGACTTAGAAACAGTGAGGACACTGTTTACTATAAGTGTGGGGGATGGATAAAATTATGAATTTGAGTATTTCATCTGGTGATGTATGACTTCTGAAATTATTTTGCATATATAAGACATCTAGAATTGAAATGTGTACCCACATTTTAAACTGTTGATCATTTGTTCTTAAGTAATATTTGGAAATTTTAGGCAAAAAATTCAAAAATTTGAATGAAATCTAGAGATTATGCTGGAAAATTAAAGATAGCATCTAAAAAGTGAAAAATTGACTCGTGAAAGTGCCTTACTCACCTACTGTTGTGATTAGAATACTTGATTAAAATTGAATAGTGCAATCTTTAAGGAACAGATTTATTGTGTATTTAGCTTTAGATTTGGAAGTTTGAGAATAAGTTGAGTCCTTAACCGAAAAATAAACAGGTTTACTTCTAGGAAAAAGCTAACTTATATATACTTTTATGAATTATTTGCAAAGAATTTTTCAACACTTAGTAAAGGAGATAAATGAAGTCTTTTTCTTAGTGATCTTTGATTAAAAAAAAGTCTTAAATTTGTTGTTACATTCATCAAAAGAGAAGAAGAAGAAGAAGAAGAAGAAACAAGCATAGCCTATACTCCTTTAACTCGAACACTCGAGTTATGAGTATCCAAACTTGAATGTTAGAGTGAGGAAGAGTTCATAGGGTCCCTTTAAAACCTGATCACTTGGGTGATGAGCCCGGGATGTACCAACTCAATGAACTCACTATAACGATAAGGGAGGAAAGGCTAAAAAGTGAAAAGTGCTTTGAAAGAAAAATTTAGAGAAGAAAAGAGCTGAAAAGAAACGGACTAAAACCTGTCCAGAGATTCATCTCTGAAGGCTCTAAATATATGCTTGATTGAATGAGAGAAAAAAAAGAAAAATGAATGTTGAAGCAATCAAGTGGAATAAGACTTATAATAAACAAAAAGAAAAATCTAGGGAAAGAACTGATATCACATGCTTTTATTCTGTGTTGGTTAGATGTCCAGTGAAGTCTAATTAGGTATTTTTCCCTATTGGACTGAGTATTTACTCTTGAGTAGAAGGATCTTTGGTTAAATATGTGGTTCAAGTTTGTTTTGTGTAGATTAACTACTGAATTTTTATTTTAGTACTCTAATTACAAGTCCTCAGTTTGGTTTGAGCGGTAAGCACTGAAAATCACAAGTCTTGAAAGAAAAATAAAGAAAAGAGATGCTTGAATATGAATTTTGAAAGTAAGCACACTCCAACAAAAGATTTCTCAATTTGGATATATTGGTTTGGCTTGAGGACAAGCAAGAGTTTAAGTGTAGAGGAATTTGTTGAGATGAAAATTACTCTAATTTTATGGGATTAAATTAGATTAATTTGTTATTAATTTTATAGAAAATATTTGGAATTAGTACTTATTGTGTTTTATATGATTTTTAGGAATTTGAAGTCAATAGAAGCAAATAGTACAAGATTGGAGCAAATTAGAATCAAGAGGCAAAAGTCAGCAAAGTAGGCCGACCAGGAGAAAAAGTAAGCCGCCGGCCTTGTCTCAATACACAAGCAGCGCGCATATCTAATGTAGGCCGCTCGCTGATGTTTGAAGGCCGTCGGCCTTCCATGTTCTGAGCGCGCACATTCAAAGACACGGCTGCCAGTGATTGTATGATGGCCGCCAGTGTAGCTGCTTCTGGACGAGCGAAGGGAAGCCAACACCGGCGGCAAAGCTGCCGGCTATCCTGGGAGTTTCGCCAGCCTTCTTGTAACAGTTGGGTAAATGAAAGGCCATGAAGCATTTAGGCCGGTCAATTCATGATCTAAGCCGCCAGCTTTGTTGGAAACCGAGCCAGCCTTTGTCCCTACAAATTCCATAACTTCCAAACTTGTATATATTTGTATTATAGGGTTTCTTTCAGACATTCTATGAACTTTATTCATTCCATATTCTGATATCTTTTGATAAGAAAACCCTAGAGAGAATTCTAAGGATCATGAGTGGCTAAATTCCAAATCTAGCTAAAGGATTGCTACATATTCAATTCAAGATGGATTGTGAGATCAAAACGGTTCTATTATATTGTTCTTAAATTGAGTATTCATATTTCATCTGCTTTATATGTTATTATTGTATGTTTATTGATTGCAACTTTGGATCCGGTTGTATGATTAACAAACAATAATCAATCAATTAGGAAATCATATCCGTAATTGTATGATCTTTCTAATATATGTGATGAAACAACACGATTAATTATAACCAGATGATTGATTTTGTGTTGTGGTGAAATATGATCTAGTTTAAATGATTCATGCTTTTGGATTGTTGATTAGAATTGGTAGTCTCTCCATTTCATAAAGCAATTGATAGATTAAATCCTAAGAGCGTATTTAGGGTTGTCTAATCAATTAGGGAAATAATCAAAGATCTTATCTTGATTATCGAATCATTAAGGAAAGATAGATTTTCAGAGCATGTTGAAAGTCATAACCAATTTATTCAATAAAGGAACAATAATCTTTGAGTCAATGATCAATCCCACGAATTGAATTGTGGTAAGACTTTGGTTGGATATTTTCCTAATAAAGAATCTTCATATTTAGATATAGAATTTATTTAATTGTTTGATTTCAAACTCCCCCCCCCCCCCCCCCCCCCAATTTTTCTCTTTTCTCAATCTTGATAGAAAAAATTTTTACTAGTTCCCTGTGGAGACGATCCTGTTCAACCCTATTTACAAATCTTTAGAGTAGGTTAAATATAAATATTTTTATTTGTTGGATTCGACACCCACCAAATGATCTTGCCATTACATGTTTTTAAGGTAGTAAGGCGTAGATCTATTACCTAATTAGTGTTTGGAACAAGGAACTTGAAGAAAAATATGTGATTGTGTAGAGAGAGGAGTGTCATGGCATTTAGAGGAGAGGAGGAGAGAGTTTTGCAAAAAAATTTTCTAAAATGAAATGAGGAAAGAAAGAAAGTGAAATGGTGAAGACATAAAGGGGTATTTATAGAAAATGAGTTTAGGGTTTGCTTTAACTACATAAAAGAAAAAATAAAGCAAAATTGGAGAGAGGGAATAGAGGGAGGGGGTGCCGGTTTTAGGGGTTATGAAGGGGAGAGACAGATTGTGTTGTCTTGTATAAGTTTCAAAATTAAATTAAGTAATTTAAGTAATAAAGTTGTATTGGAAAAATGTAATAAATAGGATGTAAGAGATAAGTGTAAGGATATAGGAAGTAGAGTATGGGTAGTTGTACTTGATGAATAGTATGAAGAATCAAAAGTAGATTGGATAATTAAAGTACCAGTAGTAAAGAATATACGATAAAAATGTTATAATTGTAACTTTTATAACCCGAAAAATTCTATAACTGATATATTTGGAAATCTTATGAAATTACGAGTCTAACAGTACTAGTATCATATTTTTAGTATCTTGAGCCTCGAGACAACCTTTTCAAAGTATATATCCGACTTCGCTAATCTAATCTTTTTAAGTACCCTAATATTTTTATGAACCAAACTACACTCTTCACTCGTAATTGGACTTCTTGGTTTAAAAACAAGGAGTTGCTGGATCTAAACTGCTAGGGTTTCCTAGGGATTTGTTGACTTAGGGTTTCCGATTGACTTTCGTGTTTAGGGTTTAAGCTCAAATTTACCTTAAAAATTAGGGGTTTATAGCAACAAGACAAAGAGAGTAGATGATGACAACAGCTCATCAAGATACAAAAAAGAAGAATGTGATAACATGCTATAAATGCCATAAGCCAGAACACATCCAACAATATTGTCCACTACTCAAAAAGGCATGCAAAGGATCTTGAAAACAAGCACTCATCGCCACTTAGAGTGATGATGAATCAAGTGACTTAGATGAGAATGTGTGCTTCATGACACTGGACAGAGAGGTAAATTCCCCCTCTTCACCTTCTTATGATGAGTTGTATGATAAAGTATGTTGTAAGTTAGTCAAAGTAGAGAAAAGGAACAACATGCTTAAAACATTAATGATGGAAGTAGGAGAAGAGCTAGATAAATTTCAAAACAAGCATGAAGAAGTTAAAATAGAAAATGAAAAACTGCATGGAGAAGTAAATAGTCTAAACTTAGAAAATGATAGGATGAATAATAATGTAAGTAGCTAAACAGTAAAAATGATAAGTTAAGTAAAATGAATGAAAAATTAACAGTTGAAAATGAATTGCTTGATCTTCAAATTAAAACTATAAATAATAATAATGTTGAATGTGCCTACACTAGTAATGAAATTCTTAAAGAATTAAAGGAACTTAAAAATGAAGATATTTTGCCAAAAGCCAATTTAGTGTTAGATGATTCAAAAGCAACTATAGCCAAGTTCACAAATGTAAAAAGAATATACACACTTCTTAGAAATCAAAAGTGTGATTCAAATAAATTTGGAATTGACTATAGTAGAGAAGATAGCTGCAAATCTTATAAAACTCATTTTTGTAAAAGCCACTTATGGGGCATGCAGCTACTGTAGAAAATTTGGTCATATTGCATACAATTATGCAATAGGAAAAACCATGCATTTGAATCATAAAAATAAGTTGGTTTGGGTTCCAAAGAAAGAGATTATTGTTCCACCTAACTAAAAGAGACCCAAACTCAAATAAGTACTAAAAAAAAAAAAAAAATCTAGCCACATGACTGGAAATGCATCCAAGTTTACATCTCTAGACTTGAAAGATCAAAGGAATGTTACCTCTAGAGATCATCGTAAATCAATTGTTCTTAGTGAAGGTAACATTCTTACAAATAAAGATTTAATTATTGAAAATGTGCTATTAGTTGATGATCTAAAACATAATCTACCTAGTGTATGTCAATTGTGTAATAATAGTTTTAGAATAACATTTTTTACCAATAAATGTTCTATTGAAATAATTGACAATACCCAAGAACATTTTAAAGGATATAGACAAAGAAACATTTACAAAATCAATTTAGGTGATTCTAAATCATTGAATAAAACTTGTCTCTATTCTTAAAATGACAATAGTTGACTATGGCATAAAAAATTAAAATATGCTAGTATGGACATAATTTCAAAACTTGTTAAAAAGATTCTTTTCAAAGGTTTACCAAAAATAAATTTTCAAAATGACAAGATTTGTTAAGCATTTCAATAAGGAAAGAAAAGTAAGACTTCTTTTAAGTCTAAGGATGTAATTTCCACTTCTAGACCATTAAAACTATTGCACATTTACTTATTTGGTCCTACTCAAACTCTAAGGATGGGAGACAAGAAATACACATTGGTTATTGTTGATGACTTCACTAGATATACATAGACTTTCTTTCTTACATCTAAAGATGAAATAAACCATGTCTTTTTAAGATATTGCATGAAAGTCCAAAATGAAAAAAAAGGTCTTAATATTATATCTATTCACAGTTATCATAGGGGGAGAATTTGAAAATTATGAAATAGATTATTTTTTAGCAAAAATGGCATTGAATATACTTTTTCAACACCTAGAACTTCATAACAAAATGGTGTAGCCTAAAGGAAAGACAAAACCTTAATTGAAATAGCTAGAATCATATTGTGTGAAAGCAACTTACCAAAATATTTTTGGGCTAAATCTATGAACACTGCCTATTATATATCAACTAGAGTTTTCATAAGACCAACTCTCAAGAAAACCTGCTAGAGAATTAGCAAGGAAAAAACCTAACATTTCTTATTTACATCCTTTTGGCACTAAATGTTACATCTTAAAAAATGAAAAGAACAATTAAGCTTGATGTAAAAGTGATGAAGGAATCTTTGTAAGTTATTATGTAACCAATAAACCCTATAGAGTGTTTAATCAGAGAACATTAGTTGTAGAAGAATCCATTCATGTTGCCTTTGATGATTCTTTGACTTATTCATGTTCCGAATGATGATGCAGATATTGTTTATGCTGATTTGGATAAGTTTTCTCTCAAAGATACTAATAAGGAAGAAAATGACATAGTAAGAATGTTGTGCATGAATCTATTAATAATGCTTTTTCTAAAGAATGAAAATATTCAAAATCACATCCAAAAGATCTAATAATTGGTGAGCCTTATAATATAGTACAAACAAAATCATCTTTAGAATATAAGTAATCTCGTTTTTTCTTCTCAAACTGAGCTTAAAAATATTGAAAAAGCCTTAAAAGATGAATTTTTAATACATGCAATGCAAGATAAAAAACCAGTTCACAAGAAATAAAGTTTGGAAATTGGTTCTAGACCTGATAATAGACCTATTATAGGAACCAAATGGGTTTATAGAAATAAGCTTGATGAATCTAGAATTATAACAAGAAATAAAGCTATATTAGTTGTTAAAGGACATAATTAACAATAAGGCATAGGTTTTGATGAGACCTTTGCCCTGGTTGCCAGACTAGAAATAATTAGAATGCTTTTGGCATTTACTACTTTCAAAAGTTTTGTTCTTTTTTAAATGGACGTCAAAAGTGCTTTTTTAAATGGTTTTATAAAAGAAGAAGTCTATGTAAAGTAACCATTGGGGTTTTGAAAATAAAGAATTCCCTAATCATGTCATCAAATTAAATAAAGCTCCTTTATGGTCTCAAGCAAGCTCCTAGAGCTTAGTATGAAAGACTCAGTGGCTTCCTTTTAAACAATGGATTTTCTAGACGAAAAATTGAAACAACTCTGTTTATCAAAAATCATAAGTCAGACACATTGATTGTGCAAATCTATGTGGATGACATTGTGTTTGGAGCTACTAATATGAGTCTTATAAATGAATTTGTTGAATTCTTGAAGAATGAGTTTGAAATGAGCATGATGGGAGAACTCAATTATTTTCTAGGTCTTCAAATAAAACAATCTAAAAATGGAAACTTCATCAATCAATCTAAATATACCAAAGAACTCTTGAAAATGTTTAAAATGGATAATTGCAAATTTAGACCTATACCTATGAGCATAAATGTAAAACTTGACAAAGATAAAAATGGAAAAAAAAAAAAAAAACATTTGTGAGAAGCCTTATAAAGGCAAGATGGGTAGCTTATTACATTTAACGGCTTTTAGACTTGATATCATATTCTCGATGTGTGTATGTGCATGATTTCAATATTGCCCAAAATAATTGTAAGCCCCAGAAAATTTCAGTAGATAATCCCAAAATAAACATTTAAAATAAGCCTTAAAAATGACTCCCAATTAAAACTGAACTTCAATTAACCCAAAATCTTGAACAAATCCAGAAATTTCTTAATCTTAAAGAAAACGAAAATCCTTAAAAGTAAAATAAGAACCTAATAGTCTTTAAATCCAAAACCACTACATATAACAAATTTTATGCTTAACCCTGACTTGTAAAATCAGGTAGTATAGAACCTAAAAACAAATTATTAGTAAGTAACGATAAACCTTTGGGTATAAACCTAATTTCAGAATTTTGAAACCTTAAGAGATATTAAATACTTACGAAAATAAAAATTAAAATAAATATTCTCAAATTAAATATGTTGTATAAATATAAAACATCAGTTTCCAAATTGGTAGGGTTCTAAACCGAAAAGTCAACCGAAAAACCTAAGTCGACAATTCCTAAGAAACCCTAGTAGTTTAAATCCGACAATCCCGTATTCCTAAGCCAAGGAGTAGGAATATGAGTAAAGGGTGGTGTTTAGGTCGTGATAATATTAGAATGTTTAAAAAGATAAGATTAGCAGATTTTTGATCTATTTCCAACCCGATCGGGTACAGACTTCGAAAAGCTTGCCCCGGGATTCGAAAGATTAAATATATGATATTAGTACCGATAGGTTCGTAATTTCATAAGAATTCCAAATATATCAGTTATAGAATTTTTCAGATTGTATGTAAACCCAGTTTTTCTAATAACCGAGTAAATTTTGGAAATCGGAAACCAAAACCTTAAACCGGATTAGTTTAAGCTTGAAGGGGAAACCTAGGAACCCTGGATCCGGCTTTTCTTCAATTTCAACTAAAAGAATTTTTGTAAAATAATTTAATGTGCAATATTATTCTAAAGTATATTTTAAACCATAAAAAGTTTCGATTTTTAAAAATTTTCTATTCCAGGCCTTCCTAAGCTCTATTACGGAAAAGCGAGTCATAGAACTAGGAACTCAGAAAAATATTCCGGAATAATTTTTAGAACCGAAATTTATAAGGATTCAAAAAATATATCTTTTATAATTTTTCTGGTTATAAAAATTATAGTTATAGCCTTTTTCACGTATTTTCTTTACTATCGGTAAAGTAACTGTCTTGTCTACTATTTATTACTATTCACAAGTACAACCCACTATACACACAACCCATACCCTAGTTTTACATCCTTATAAACACTCCATTACATTTTCTTTTCCAAGAAAAATTTGTCACTTAACAAATTATTATATTTAATACTTTTTGTCACATAACTTACAAATCAAAACAATTTCAATTTCTCCCTCTCTCCTCCCCACACTCAAACCAGTGCCCGCCCCGACCCACCCCCTCCCTGAATTTTTTATCTAATTTATTAAGCAAACAACCCTAATTTGCTCCATATATATACTCATTTACACTCTCTCTCCTCATTCCTACTCTTTCAAAATTTCACTCAAAGTAAAATCCTCTCTTTTTCTTCCCCTTTGTCGTGAGCTTCCCCTCCCATTACCCACACATACACTTTGTTTTTTCTTCAAATTTCTTACTCCACACAACAAATAGGTAATAGATATATACTTTAGGATTTTGAAACATGTAATGGAAAGTTTATTCATGTGTGATTCCACACAAAATCCCCATGAGCTTCAAGCTAGGGAAGTGGGAACACTTGAACATGAGATTCTTATCATCACAATGTTATAGATCTTGTTATTTGAAGTTATTTTGCTATCATCTTGTTTTATTATTAAGCTATGTTATTATCATTGATGATTTGTGCATATATTCATCATCTACTCATGTTCACATAATCATCATGGTGTTCATGCACTTATATCTAGTTTAGTAGACTAGATCTACTTGTTTTAAGTTCTTACATGCATTAGGCTTTTGTTTTATGTTCTTAAATAGCTTGATGGAAGTAGGAAAGTGTTAGAAAACTTAAGATCTATATTGGTTTCAACAAAAATAACCTTTGAAAATTCGGATAAAAAAGGAACCCTATTTAAAAAACCTATTTTTCAACTCCAAAACAAGATTTTTATTAAAGAAATGGAAGCCTTAGTGGGTAGGTTTGATTAAGAAATAGTTTTTGAAAGACTAAATGAGTTTTACAAAGAAAACAAACTCAAATAAATTTTTCAAAATTCGGATTTGAAAATACCCATTATTTATACACCTATTTCCAAATGCTAAAATATAAATTTTTATAGGAAAATGAAATTCTTAGGGGATACATGTAATAAAGACTCAATTTTGACAAGAATAAGAGGGATTCAACAAATTTTAATCTTAGAACAATAAATGGTTTCCAAGAACAGGTGAAACAATGTTTTTCATTCCATAAAATTTTAAAATTCATACTTAGACAAACCACCTATTTAAGCATCTATTTTCTATACCTAAATGAAGGTTTTTATTAAAATAATGAAGGTGATGACTATATAGGTCATCAAAGTTACGTTTAATGAAAGCAAATGTGATTTTCAAGGAAGAAAACCACTTTTTAAGTTTAGTAAGTTTCAAAAGTTGTACAAAGTAAAAAGCTTTTCAAAGAGAATTATTGACACCATAACATTAAGGATATTCATAAAGTTAGTTCATTCCATGACCTTTACGATAATAGCTTGTAGGTATTGCATATATATATGGAGAACTTGTAGAAACAATGTTAGAAAAGTAGGGTTACATACTTCTCAATTGGTAGTATCCGAGTGCATGAGGAGTTAGAATTCCAACATTCATGAATCATGCATTACATCGAGTTATATACATGTATAATGGAGTCTTACAAGATATATTGATAGCGAAGTATCTATGATAAGATCATATTTTATACAAACCTTGATAATCAAAAAAGTTAGAATGGATATTTGTTTTGATTAAATTTTATGTTTCAGGACTAATTTGGATAAAGAAATCAAAACAAGAATTTGAATTGAAAAGAGGAAAAATTGAAGTCAAGGCCGGCAATTCATCATTGAAAGCCGCCGGCTTTTAGACGGCGTAAAATCCAAGGCCGTTGCAGCACAGCCAGCTTTGCCCAGCACAAGTTAAACAACATTCAAAGCCGCCTCAAAGCTGCCGGCGTAGAAGATGAAGAAGCCAGCGTAAATGAAGGCCGGCAGCCCAGAACTGAAACATCACCAGCTTTGAAGGAGTTACATTATAAGCCGGCATGAAAGCCGCCGGCTTGAGACAGTGTACATGGAAAATTGAAGAGACATGAAGACATGAAACGCTTGAAGGAAAATGAAGCAACACATCTGTTGGAATGCCTACGCCGGTGTCAAAGCCGCCGGCTTTGGGACGGCGTTCGTTATAAATCTGCCCAACGCTTCATTTCTGACTACATACGCCGGTAGATCTACATTCTAAGCCGCCGGCGTTGAAGCGGCCTACATTGTAACTGATATTGAAGGCTGCCAGTGCACTGCCTGCGCAAAGGACAATTTGAAGATACGCCGCCTGTAAGCCGCCGGCGTAGGATCCATAACGGCCGGCGTACATTGTGAAACAGCAAAGTTCATTAAATGTTTTTCACGAAATTTTTCCTATAAATAGGGGGTCTTCCTCACATTCAGAATCATCCAAGCATCCAAGTATCCAATACTCACAAGTAGCTTTAGAATATTTAGAATAGGCATTTCATAAGAGATTTTGAAGAGATATTTGAAGTTATACAAGATTTGCAAGTGAAGCTTTAGTATTTTGAATTGGTGATTTCTAATCTTATTCTTTTTATGCAATTCATATACTTGAATATTCTGATCATAATGAAATCATTTGCAATTTCTTATTTGATTGTTGAATCATCATCCATGAGTAGCTAAACCCTTTTTGTGGGAAGTTGATGAAGCTCTAAACATGCTAAAATGATTTTTGAATCCATGTTATGAGATATTTAGAATCATGAAATATTCATATTGAATTCTGATTATTCATCATGTTTTGGTGTATAAGAATTCTAATAACTCGGAAGGGAAATTAGTGTTCACATGAATTCATAAATTGAGATTAAATTGCAATTGCGGAAGCGGCGTAGTTTAATCTAGTTTAGAAATTGTCCATGAATATTAATGCAATGTTTTATGTTGATTTCTCACTAAGGAATTAGGAGATTTTAATATAAAGTATTAGTCAATTATAGAATCGGGAGATTTATAATTGTAATTTTGATTCCACTAATGATTTATTTAACGGAAGTTATTGAATTGTTTTGTGGTTTAAAAGGTTTTCAAACTTTGTTTTTAAATCTTGATAATTTCTTATGAATATTCATGAATCTAATTATCATTATAACATGAGTTCAAGTTGATTGGCAATAGTTTAAAGTGGATTCTGCTCCTTCCCACACTTTTCACCATATCCCTCTCTTTAAAAAGCTCATTGCATTCATATAGATAATTAGTTAGATAAGTTAGTTTAACTTAATCATCTTAAAAAGATCAATTGCCTAGATATTAGTATTAGTTGATAATTGTCTAGTAGTTAGTAAATCCTCGTGGGAGCGACACTTTATTCATGCTATATTACAATAGAAGACCTAGTACGCTTGCTAGAATATGCTTTAAAATTCAATACTATCACAGCACATCAAGTTTTTGGCGCCGTTGCCGGGGATTTATTAATATTAGACTAACTTCAGCTTTGCTAGTAGTTTAGGTTTAAATTAGTTTGAAATTTTTCCTTTTCTCTTTGCAGGTTTTATGCGAAGAAGTAGAAGTGCTGAAATTCTACCTTTAGATCCAGAAATCGAAAGAACCCTGCGACAACAGAGAAGAAGGAACCAAAGAAGAGGAGCAATGGCAGAAAATCAAGATAACAACCAATTGCAACCAGCTGCTCCAAGGGCAATTCGAGACTATACGGTGCCTACTATTCAAGATCCCGCCATACGAATGCCCACTGTGGAGGCAAACAATTTCGAGCTTAAACCGTCCCTAATTCAAATGGTTGAATCACATCAATTTGGATATCCAATGAGACGCCAGATGAACACATTGCCAAATTTCTTCAATACACCAACACTGTCAAACTCAATGGTGTAAGAAACGAAGTCATCCGACTTCAGCTTTTCCCTTTCTCTTAGGGATAAAGCTTTGGCATGGTACAATCCCAACCTCCAGATTCAATCACTACATGGGCTGATCTGACAAAGAAGTTTTTAAAGAGATTTTTCCCTCCAGCAAGAACCGCCAGATTAAGAAATGAAATTTCCAACTTCACCAAATTTCCTGGAGAATCATTATATGATGCTTGGGAAAGATTCAAAGAGGCGGTCAGAAAGTCCACACCATGGTTTACCCGATAATCTACTAATTGAAAATTTCTACCTCAGTCTTGATGAAGCTTTAAGGTCATTAGTAGATGCTACATCGGGCGGATCACTGATGGGGAAGACATATGAGGAAGCTAGTGAGATTATTGAAGAATTAGCTTCTGCTGCTCATAATTGGAGTTGTGAAAGAACAAGATCCAAAGTAGCATCTTGGAAGACAAAGAAGATATCTCACAACTCAAGGCTCAAATGGCAACCTCATCACTCAAGTAAGTAAACTCAACTACAAATACTTCCAATAAAAAACAACAAGTGTTTTGTTGTGAGATTTGCTCAGGACCACACTCCTCTTTTGAGTGTCCACATGGATCATCTTCAAATGACGAGCAGCTTAATTATGTGGGAAATTTCCAAAAGGCAATTTTGGAAACACATATCATCCGAATATGCGAAATCATCCAAATCTTTCATATCGGAATGATGCCAATGTTCTAAAGCCACCACCTGGTTTTCAAGGACAAGGATATGTGAGAAATGCTCCACCTCAACAGCAAATTCAAACATCCACTGATGCATTACTGAGGGATTTCATTGTTACCACAACAAATTCACTCAACAATCAGAATGCAATCATTCAAGATTTGCAAGGGAAACTCCATCAACTTGCACAGCAAGTGAGTAATAGACCATCTGGGTCTTTACCAAGCAACACGGAGGAGAATCCCAAGTCTGTAAATGCAATCACATTGAGAAGTGGAAAGGAGATTGCTCCAGTTGAGGAAACTAAAGATGAAGAGGAAATTCCACCACAAAACAACAAAGGGAAACGAAAGATGGAGGAAACTATTCAAAAACCACCTGAGGTGAAATCATATGTTCCTCCCGTTCCTTTTCCAGGAAGATTAAAGCAACAAAAGCTTGATGAGCAATTTTCAAAATTCCTGGATGTTTTCAAAAAGCTGCACATCAACATTCCATTCTTAGAAGTAATTCAAGGAATGCCTTCCTATGCCAAATTCATCAAGAATTGCTGTCTAACAAGAGGAAGATTGATGGAAATGTGATACTCACTGGAGAATGTTCCATGATCCTACAGAAACAAACAACCAGTCTGCCCACTAAGCTCCGAGATCAGGGAAGTTTTACTGTTCCTTGCACCATTGGTGATTGTTATTTTGATAAAGTTTTAATTGATTCTGGTGCAAGTATCAACTTAATGCCTTCATCTATATTTCAAAAACTAGGATTAGGAGATTGCAAAGATACACATGTAACTTTGCAACTTGCTGATAGAAGTGTAAAATACCCTAGGGGTATTGTAGAAAATGTCCTAGTTAAAGTTGACAAATTCTTTTTTCCTGTGGATTTTGTAGTGCTTGACATGGATGAAGATAGGGAAGTTCCCATGATCTTGGGCAGACCGTTCCTTGCAACAGGAAAAGCACTAATTGATGTGGAACAAGGGCAACTTACATTACGGTGATGGATGAACAGGTTACTTTCAATGTCTATGAGGCAATGAAGAAATTTGATGATGCCAATGCCTGTTACACCATCAATACCATTGATGAGCTGGTTTCTGAGTCACTTGAGGAACAAACTGGTGTGGAGACTATGGAGTCGTCTTAGAGACGTGGACAATTGGAGTGATGATGAAGAAGATGAGAAATGGAAGATGTACCAATGATCAAAACCAGATATTATGAATCTTTGGGTACAAATGAGCAGAAGCAAGTTCCTCTTTGATGCAGCCACCGACCTTGGAACTGAAACCACTTCCTGACCATCTGAAGTATGCTTTTCTTGGAATTGGCGATACTTTGCCAATTATCATTTCATCTGCATTGACAGATACAAGAACAACAGTTGATTGATGTGTTGAAAAAGCAAAGAAGCAATCGGATGGACCATTGCTGATATCAAGGGTATTAGCCCTACCATTTGCACTCACAAAATCTTATGGAAGCTGAGTGTAAACCTACAGTTCAACCACAAAGGAGACTTAACCGACACTTAAAGAAGTTGTCAAGAAAGAAGTTTTGAAGCTGCTTGACGCAGGTATCATCTATCCTATCTCTGATAGTAAATGGGTTAGTCCGGTTCAAGTAGTGCCAAAGAAAGGTGGTATGACTGTAGTGAAGAATGAGCAAAATGAATTGATTCCTACTCGTACTGTGACTGGGTGGAGAGTTTGTATTGATTACAGGAAGTTGAACGATGCCACTCGAAAGGATCACTTTCCACTTCCCTTCATTGATCAGATGTTGGAGAAACTTGCAGGGCATGATTATTACTGTTTTCTTGATGGATATTCTGGATACAATCAGATCTTATTGCACCCGATGATCAAGAGAAAACAACATTCACTTGTCCTTATGGCACATTTGCCTTTAGGAGAATGCCTTTGGACTTTGCAATGCACCTGCTACATTTCAGAGGTGTATGATGGCTATATTCTCAGATATGCTTGAGAATTTTATCGAGATCTTCATGGATGATTTTTCAGTCTTTGGAAAGTCATTCGATCTATGTCTTGAGAATTTAGCCTCGGTTTACAAAGATGCAAAGATACCAATCTGATCCTGAATTGGGAAAAATGCCACTTCATGGTTAGAGAAGGGATAGTGTTGGGTCACAAAATTTCTGCGAGAGGAATTGAAGTGGATAAAGCCAAAGTGGAGATTATTGAGAAGTTACCACCACCCACGACTGTTAAAGGAGTCAGAAGTTTTCTTGGACATGCTGGCTTCTACAGACGATTCATCAAGGACTTCTCCAAAATTTCAGACCTCTTTGCAATCTTCTGGAAAAAGATGCGGTGTTCAATTTTGATGACAAATGTTGCAGGCATTCAATTTATTAAAGGAAAAGCTCATTTCCACACCAGTGATCATTGCGCCAGACTGGGAGCTTCCTTTCGAACTCATGTGTGATGCCAGCGACTTTGCAGTTGGAGCGGTACTTGGTCAGAGACGAGGTAAGATCTTTCATGTTATATACTATGCAAGTAGAACACTAAATGAGGCCCAGAGAAATTATGCCACTACTGAGAAAGAGCTTTTAGCTGTTATCTTTGCATGTGATAAATTTAGGCCTTATCTGATAGGTTCTAAAGTTGTAGTATACACTGACCATGCAGCTCTCAAGTATTTGTTTGCTAAAGCTGATGCAAAACCTAGGTTGATTAGATGGGTTTTACTACTGCAAGAATTTGATCTTGAAATTAAAGATAAAAAGGGAACTGAAAATGTTATTGCTGACCATTTGTCTAGACTTGAATCTGATAGTCTCGACATTCCATCAATGAGAAGTTCCCTGATGAACATTGCATGCAGTAGAGATTCTTGATTTGCCATGGTATGCTGATATTGTGAATTATTTGGTTAGTAAGATTATTCCATATGGTTTATCATATCCTCAAAAGAAAAAGTTTTTGCATGATGTAAAATACTATTTTTGGGATGAACCATATCTGTTTAAAAAATGTGCTGACCAAATAATTAGAAGATGTGTGCCTGAATCTGATCAGCTTAGCATTTTAGAACACTGTCATTCAAGGGAAGCAGGGGACACTTTGGTGTTCAAAGGACTGCAGCAAAAGTATTGTCATCTGGATTTTATTGGCCTAACTTGTTTCGTGACTGCAGGAATTTCATTATGTCATGTGCTCAATGTCAAAGGACAGGTAACATTTCTAAACGACATGAATTACCACAAAACAATATTCTGGTAATTGAGCTTTTCGATGTTTGGGGGATTGACTTTATGGGTCCTTTTCCCTCATCTTTTTCAAATAAATACATACTTGTGGCAGTTGATTATGTTTCAAAATGGGGGAAGCTGTTGCTTTACAAACAAATGATGCCCGAGTAGTTTTGAAATTTTTGAAAAAGAATATTTTTACCAGATTTGGTGTGCCCAGAGCTATAATTAGTGATGGGGGGTCTCATTTTTGTAACAGGCAATTTGAAAAACTTTTGGCAAAATACGGTGTTACACATAAAGTGACTACCCCCTATCATCCACAAACAAGTGGGCAAGTTGAAGTTTCTAATAGGGAGATAAAAAGAATTTTGGAAAAAACAGTTAATGCATCAAGAAAAGATTGGTCTTCAAAATTAGATGATGCATTATGGGCTTACAGGACTGCTTTTAAAACCCCTATTGGAATGTCCCCATACATGCTTGTTTTTGGTAAATCATGTCATCTTCCTGTAGAACTTGAGCACAAGGCATTTTGGGCTATAAAATTCCTTAACTTTGATGAAAAAGCTGCAGGTAAAAAGAGATTGCTCCAATTGAATCAACTGGAAGAATGGAGAAATGAGGCATTTGAAAGCGCTCGTATCTATAAGGAACGAGCAAAGAAATGGCATGATAGGAACATCATCAAACGAGAATTTTTCCTGGACAAAAAGTTTTACTTTACAATTCTCGTTTGAAGTTGTTTCCTGGAAAATTACGGTCAAGATGGTCGGGACCGTTTGAGATAGCAAAAGTTTTTCCATATGGAGCGGTTGAATTAAAAACTGAGGATGATCGACTTTTAAAGTGAATGGGCAACTGCTCAAGCATTATTTTGAGGGGGAAAATCTTGACAGTACTACTACTGTCATCAATCTTAAAGAACCATGATCAGGTCAGGAAAGTCGGGCTAAGCGACTTTAAACTAAGCGCTTCTTGGGAGGCAACCCATGTCTAATTTTAGAGTAATTTTTATTTGTTTGTTTTTACTAACTTAGCTATTAGTGTGGCAGGATATATATATTAAAAAAAAAAAATTTCAAAAGGTTGAAGGCCGGCTCAGAGCTGCCAGCCTTGAGCAAGCTCTGAGAAAACAAGGAAGGCCGGCTCAAAGCCGCCGGCTTAGTGCCGGCGTAAAAGTCAGTACAGGAGTAGGTGAGCACCGCAATTTAGGCCGGCTTGGGAAAGGTCTAGGCCGCCGGCTTATATGCCGGCGTTGGAGTACAAGATTTACGCTGGCAAGGGAAGGTGAAGGCCGCCGGCTTAATGCCGGCGTTATTGCAGATTTCTTGTTTCTGAAAATTCCCGATCAAGGCCGGCATCTGGGATTTAAAGCCGCCAGCTTTTGCCGGCGTATCCATTTAGGCCGGCAGCGTAAATCGATAAGCGGCCAGCTTTGAGCTCTCGGTATGTAATTTTTTCACTTACACTGGCTAAAGCCGCCGGCTTACATTGCAGAAATGCCGGCGTACATTGTGCAGAAGCTTAAAACAGGTACGAATCTCTCTCTCTTTCTCATTCTCTCATAATCACTCTCTCACACTCAGTCTCTCGCTCTCACTCAACAATCCCACATTTCATTGTGTTGAATCCAGCTTCCCAAGTAAGTAATCCAACTGATCTTTGCTCTTAATCTTTTGTTCAAATCCATTACATTACATTGTTTTTTATATAATCTATCAATATGGGTTTGAATTTCTGTCATTGATATAGATTTCGGTTGTTAATGAAATTGATTGCTGGGATGATATTGATGATATTTTGAAAGTGGATTTTGGTTTTATTCATTGTTATTCCAATTTGTGCTATGTTTGATCCATGAAATGTGTTCAATTGGAAAATTAGGGTTCTTGAGCTTGTCTAGGTTATTTCAATTTCGAATTTGGGGTTTTGTGGAGATGATGTTATAGCTGTGGATTTTTGTAATTCTATATACTACTTATTAGCTCCAATTCATGCATTGAGCTCAAATTTGCTCAATTGAACTTGGAATTTGAAATTGTGCTCAATTTTTATGAAAATTTCGTATAAAATTGATTTTGGGACAAAAAGAAAAAATTTTGAAAATCAATTTTGTTTGAAAATTTGAAAATTCCAAGTTCAATTCTGAGCTGGCAAGCCTAAGCTGCAGCTTTGATTGTATTTTGCAAGTGTAAATGCCTCATACAAGTTATGATCAATAGTTCACTAATTTATGCCTGTTATTCTAAAATTGTTCTAGCTCATTTTTAGGCATAAATTAGAAATTGATTAAAATTGTTGCATTCCTTAACACTAATTGAATTCAAATTATTTGCAGGATGGCCCCAAATAAAAAAAAAAAAGACCAAGA
>JAMXBD010005139.1:0-25938 GCA_024138025.1 Combretum micranthum
ACAATTAGTCAATTAAAAGTACATGCATGAAAATAATACTTGTCTTCAAACAAAGTCGATATAGTCCTTCAAGATATTGCAATGATGGCCCAACAAGTTCAAAGAAGCATAGGAAACGACATACAAACTTGAGTACAAAAAAAAGTATCGCATACACTATAAGTTGTGACAAGCATATGTGCTAGATTTATACAAAGTAAGTGGGGCAATGATATGTTACAAAGTCTTAAGGAGTTCTGGTATAGGATTCATTATATATGCTGACTCATACTTCGAGTGAAACCATCATCATTATCCATATTATCAAAGTGAAGGTCCCCGAGTGCCATTTTCCAAAACACGGCACGAGTCATCAACAACTTGTCTCCTATCTCTAATTTCTAACAAAGTCAATGATACATATCAGACGGTTGTCTACTTTGGAGTATTTACTTATTATGATATCATTCATCTACAAGATGGTGAAGAAAGCAAGTTTAATACTAAAATAATGAAAGAAAAAAAAAAGGGAGAAAGAGTCTTGGTACAATGAAAATAGTAGGTCAAGATCTTCATGCAAAACTTTGATTTAGAGGACAAGAGATGTTACTTGTGAACTCAAATCAATAGCATGAGACATATACAACAAGTGTATCGGTTACATGAAGTATTGCATTCATTTACCAAACGACTGAGTGCACAAGATGAGAAAGAGTCGCCTCTTATAGTGGTGCAGTTCCAAGATCATCGCATAGGCAAGTGAGACACAGACAACTGAGGAGAGCCTCTCTCATAGCGGTGCAGTGCTAAGATCATCACGTGAGGAATGGAACACAGACGTAATGTGCGGTTCCAAGATTGTCCCGTAAAGTTTGGGACACGGACGACTGAGAGTGTCATCATATAGTGCATGGTCTCAAGATTGCCATTTATGCGTCGGAACACGAACAACAAAAAGCTTTGTCTTAAGTATCATGAGACACCATAGTCATTTGGTGAATGAATAGAATACATGATAGACAGGAATGTTTGAAGTTTAGTATTCTTTTGGCACATGTTCAAGAATCATTAATGGTTGATGACACTAATATTGTTAGTGTTTTTGCCCAAGGCCAAATATTTGATATTTTCGTTTTGTGGGTTTATAATTAAACCTATAGGAATTATTATATTTATTATTCTTAAATAGTTTAAGAATAATAAATGATTATGACATATAATTAATATTTAATGAAATAATGTATTTTGTTAAATATTAAATAAATATCTCATCATATTTATCTTCTAGGGTTTCCTATATGTTTATATATAGATCTATAGACAGTCTTTTAGGTCAGACTCTTTGACGTCACATTAGACGGCAGAGAAATTCTGCAAACCTAAAAGAAATTTTCGAAACCCTAGAGAGTGTGAGAAATTCGTATCTCTAGGAGCCCCTGCGAAACCAAATCTAGAAGCGTTCTAGATTGCGCTAGCACGCAAGAGGAAAATCCAAATCAAGGTCATTCTCGTGTGGATACCGTAGAGGGCGTTCACAACGTGGCAACGTCTACAAATCTGTATCATCAAATACCTTTTGAAATCTAAAAGGTAATAAAACTTGAACTTTTATTTTCATTTTTTTTTATCTAATCAAAAACACATGGATACTGGAATTAGGGTTTTAATTTTAAAGAAAAATTCCGCTGCAAATTTGATAATAAAACCCAACAGTGGTATCAGAGCCGCTTGTGTTTTTTATTTGATCGAAATTATGTTATGATTTGCATGTGATGCGAATATAAATTGCCTTCCTGTTTATGATTGAATTCGTATTCTATTCATATGATGATATGAAATTGTTTTATTTGATATTCGAATCTTGTATATTGCATATAGATGATATGAACGAACGTCTGTTTGATGAATTGACGTAGTGATGTTATATATCTGTTATACGTTTTTGGATTGAGATTTGATTCGAATTAATTTGGATTATGACATTTAATGCTGATGCATGTAAATATCTATATATGATATAGTAATATTTCTGCATAAATTCAATTCGAATATGTTAATGCCATGAATTATGAATTTATGAAATTCGGCGTTGTGAAAACGATTTTCGAAATCATTTTAATCATGTGAAAAACGAAATCTTCAGATCTGAGATTTTAAAAGATAATGCCTTAATTCGAGGGGTTGAACAAATCCGATGTAAAATGGTTACAATGGATGTATATGTTGATATACTTGATCGATGGGGTTATGTTATGGATTTTTACAGATGGACGAAATTGATTGTTTGTGAAAAGTTAAAGAAATCTGTTGTAATTGGATTACAAAGTGCATCACGAATTATTTTGTTGAATAGATAAGATTCAATCTTGTTGAACAGATAAGGTTCAATCTTGTTGAACATATCTGAAATAAATAAATAAAAAAAATCGTGATCTGCAGTTTTCAAAACGGTTTCATTATCAACGTTTTCTTTCTGCTATATTTGAACAAATTGTTAAGGTTGTCTTAATAATTTTGAACTTAATATTTACATATTCTTATGGACAGATTTTTATTAAAAATTTTAATTTTTGAATGGAACCCGCAACTCAAATTTTCGATTTATTATGCAAATACTATGTTTAATATGATTAAGCGTAGGGGTTGTTTGTTAGTTGAGTTTCGTGTATGACATGAACCAAAAATTGATTTTTTAAAAGAATTTTCCGTATATAAATTGTAAAAATCGTTTAGCTTCTGGGGTGCTGCCCCAGACCCTGCCCGCTATCCGGCTAGTGGGATCGACGTACAGGGCGCTGCCCCCTAGACCCCCGCAAGGGGGCGTTGCCCCCTTGAACCCCCTAAAGTATTCGACTTAATTCACTTAACATTAATGCGCTTTTGAAGTGTTTTATGTTACATATTCTTGTGAGTGCTTAAGTTATATGCATGGTGCATAGCATGGCCCCTAGGTCTTTTGTGAATGGCAGGTTTTATTTATTCATTTATTTCATGGGATGTAATTTTATAAATATGACCTGCGCGTCATTTGTTTTATTGTAATTTAGTTTTACTAGTTGTAGTAGGATTTTTGTATCTTTTTCATCATTGTAATGGAAGACATGAAGATGTAATGAAAACCTTTCCCAATCAATGATGATGGAGAAGTGAGAGCCTTGATGAAGATATAAGGAGTTTTTCAACTTAGATCCATGTTGATGGATCTTTACCTTAATATCGTGCTATTGGTCTTCATATTGGTTTATGAAGATCAATATAGATTAAGGGCCATGCTATGACAACGTTTTTATATATGCATAACATGATAATATGTTGACATGTATGTGATACTAATGTTTACAACCATTAATTAATATCCTTTACATGTGATAATAAAGATAAAATATCACCTTTTAAATCCCTCAAATAATATTAAGTCATGAAAAATGCCTTCCATGATTCGACACTTGTCAAGACTTAGATCGTCTAATTGTAGGTTCTGCTAAAGCAGGGTGCAATAGACTATCCTAGTCACACAAGGTGATTAATGGTGCTATACACATGTCGTAATGGTTAGACTTAAATAGGCTATCAAAACGGTTTTGGGCCTATGGCATTAGATGGGATTAGTAGGTCGGGACATGTGATGTCAATCCCATAACGAGAGTTACATTTGATGTAATTGAAAAGGGTTTCCTACCTAAATAACTAAATTTTGGGTGTCATGCCATAGCTGACTCAAGGTTTAGTAAAATATGGATCTTGACCCACTAAGAAACTTTATTTAATGGTTTCCAAATTAATACTAGAGGGTTATTAATTTGATAAAAATAGTGGAACTATGGAAATGGCTTAAATAAAGATAATTAACTTTGCATACCTCTATATGTAGATCATGGCAACCAACAACACAACCTTGCGATCAATTCTTGAAAAGGATAAGCTGAATAGTAAAAACTTCCTTGATTGGTATCGTAACTTAAGAATTGTTTTTAAGCACGAGAGGAAGTTGTATGTGATTGATGAGGCAATCCCTGATGAACCTGCTCTTGATGCTCCAAGAGCTGAAAGAAATGCTTTTAGTAAGCATAAGGAAGACTCATTGGATGTGACCTGCATTATGATTACCACCATGGAACCTGAGCTTCAGAAGCAAATGCAAGACATGGAGGCGTACGATATGATCGTACACCTAAAGGAAATGTTCCAAGAAGAGGCAAGACATGAGAGATTTGCAGTCACCAAGGAGTTGAATTCTTGTAAAATGGCTCCAGGTAGCTCCGTCAGTACACATGTACTCAAGATGAAGAGCTATATTGATAGACTTGAGAAGCTAGGCTCTCCAGTTTCTATGGAGATGGCTACGGATTTGATCCTAGGCTCTTTGCCTCCTAGCTATGACCAGTTTGTGATGAACTACAACATGCACAAAATGGATGTGTCTATCATGGAGCTGCATGGGATGCTTAAGAATGCAGAACAAAATGTTAAAACAAATAACAATGTTCTGATGGTTCAAAAGGGACAAGGCAAAAAGAGAAATGCCAATGGTAGAGGCAAGGGCAAAGCAAAAGGTCAGCCCAAAGCTAAAAAGCCCAAGCCTCAACCTAAGGCCAAACCACCCAAGGAAGGGGTTTGCTTCTTCTGCAATGAACCAGGTCATTGGAAGAGGAACTGCAAACTTTATTTGGAGGATCTGAGAAAGAAGAAGAGTAGTGAGACTACTGCTTCAGGTATTTATGTCATACAAGTCAATCTATCTACTTCTACATCATGGGTATTAGATACTGGATGTGGGTCTCACATTTGTGTAAATGTGCAGGGATTAAAGCAAAGTAGAAAGTTGGCTAAAGGTGAAGTGGACCTACGCGTGGCAAATGGAGCAAGGGTTGCTGCATTAGCTGTGGGAAATTTTGAATTAACTTTGCCTTCTGGACTTATTCTGATTTTAAATAATTGTTATTATGTGCCTGCTATGAGCAGTAACATTATTTCAGTTTCATGTTTGGACAAGGATGGTTTTAGATTTATTATTGAGAATAATACAATCTCCATCTATCGTGGAGACATCTATTATGGTATTGCTCATTTGATGAATGGTCTCTATATTCTAAACTTTGATGAATCTGATCATAAGTCCATTTATAACATTAATACCAAAAGGTTCAAATCTAACAGTTTGAATCCAACTTACTTCTGGCATTGTCGTTTAGGCCACATTAATGAGAAACGCATATCAAAGCTTCATCAAGATGGGCTTTTAGATTCATTTGATTTTGAATCATATGAATCATGCGAATCTTGTTTGATGGGAAAGATGACAAAGGTTCCTTTCACAGGACAAAGTGAGAGAGCTAATGACTTACTGAGCCTAATACATACCGATGTATGTGGACCATTAAGTTCACCTGCTAGAGGAGGTTACTTATACTGACTTTAGTAGGTATGGATATGTATACCTAATGAGGCATAAATCCGAATCATTTGAAAAGTTCAAAATGTTCAAAAATGAAGTACAAAATCAACTTGGCAAAAATATAAAAACGCTTCGATCAGATCGAGGTGGTGAATATTTAAACCAAGATTTCTCTGATTATCTTAAGGATTGTGGGATAATCTCACAGTTGACTCCTCCAGGAACACCACAATGGAATGGTGTTTCTGAAAGGAGAAATCGAACTTTATTAGATATGGTTCGATCAATGATGAGTCAGACAGATCTTCCAATATCCTTTTGGGGATATGCCTTAGAAACTGCGTTTATATTGAACAGGGTTCCATCAAAATCGGTTGAAAAGACACCATACGAGTTATGGAATGGGAAATGTCCCAGTTTGTCTTTTCTAAAGATATGGGGTTGTGATGCTTATGTTAAAAGACAGGTGTCTGATAAGCTAGCAGCTAAATCTGACAAATGCTTCTTTGTGGGATATCCTAAAGAGACAAAAGGATACTACTTCTACAACCAATCTGAGAACAAAGTGTTTGTTGCTCGTAATGGTCATTTTCTAGAAAGAGAATTTGTCTCTAAAGGAATCAGTGGGAGTACGATTCAACTCGAAGAAGTTCGAGAACCACAAACTAGCATAGAACCCATGATAGATGTTCAATCAGACTCGCAATTAGTTGCTGAGCCTGAACCACTAACTGAAGGCCCACGTAGGACTGGTAGGATTCGTCACGAGCCTGAGAGATATGGATTTCTCGTTACTGACAATCGCGATGTCATGCTCATAGACCAAGATGAGCCCACATCATACCAGGAAGCAATGATGGGCCCCGACTCTGAGAAATGGTTATTAGCCATGAGAACCGAAATGCAATCCATGTATGAAAATCAAGTATGGACTTTGATTGATCCACCCGATGGTATAAAACTATTGGATGTAAATGGGTTTTCAAGAAGAAAACTGACATGGATGGCAATGTGCATACCTACAAAGCACGACTAGTTGCAAAAGGTTTTAAACAACTCATGGTATAGACTATGATGAAACCTTTTCGCCTGTAGTCATGCTTAAGTCTGTGAGAATTCTTCTTGCCATAGCTGCATATTATGACTATGAGATATGGCAAATGGATGTCAAGACAGCCTTCTTGAATGGAAACCTCATTGAGGATGTGTACATGACACAGCCTGAGGGATTTGTTAACCCGAGGAATTCACATAAGGTATGTAAGCTTCAAAGGTCCATTTATGGATTGAAGCAAGCATCTCGAAGTTGGAATCTTCGTTTTGATGAAGCAATCAAAGAGTTTGATTTCATCAAGAATGAAGATGAACCTTGCGTTTATAAGAGAGTTAGTGGGAGCGTAGTAGTTTTCTTGGTGCTTTACGTAGACGACATATTGCTCATTGGAAATGATATTTCTACATTACAAAAGGTCAAAACATGGTTAGGAAATTGTTTCTCAATGAAGGACTTAGGTGAGGCTGCCTATATTCTAGGCATCAAGATCTATAGAGATAGATCTAGAAGGATAATTAGCCTAAGTCAGAGTGCATACATTGACAAGGTACTAAAAAGGTTTAGTATGGAGAATTCCAAAAGAGGATTTCTGCCAGTATCACATGGAATTAAATTGAGTAAGACTCAATGTCCTACTTCAAAAGAAGAACGGGAACGCATGAGTAGGATTCCATACGCCTCAGCTATTGGTTCCATCATGTATGCCATGTTATGCACTCGACCAGATGTCGCTTATGCTTTAAGCATCACAAGTAGATACCAATCAGATCCAGGTGAAAGTCACTGGATAGCAGTCAAAAACATTCTAAAGTACTTAAGAAGGACTAAGGATGTGTTTTTGACATATGGAGGACAGGAAGGTGATCTTGTAGTAAATGGTTACACAGATGCCAGCTTCCAATCTGATTCAGATGATTTTCGATCGCAATCTGGTTATGTGTTTTGTTTGAATGGAGGTGCTGTAAGCTGGAAGAGTTCCAAACAGGACACAGTTGCAGATTCTACTACGGAGGCTGAGTACATAGCAGCATCGGATGCAGCTAAGGAAGCAGTTTGGATCAAGAAGTTCATTAGTGCATTGGGAGTTATTCCTAGCATTGCAAATCCAGTGGACCTTTATTGTGACAATAATGGGGCCATTGCACAGGCTAAGGAACCAAGATCACATCAGCGATCCAAACACATACTCAGACGTTACCATCTCATTCGAGAATCATTGAAGAGGAGATGTTAAGATATGCAGAGTACCCACAAATGACAATGTTGCAGATCCATTGACTAAGCCTCTTCCCCAGTCTAAACATGATAGTCATACTAGAGCACTGGGCATTAGACTTATGATTGAGTAGAGCTAATGCAAGTGAGAGATTGCTAGTGATGTGCCATAGCACATATGGATTTGGATATTTATTATCTTTATAAGCCATTCTATTTTTCAAGGTTTATTATTAGCCTTTTTACCTTGATAAAATAATTCCATGAGTAATTTTGTTATTCCTTATGTCATTAAAGTATGTGACTTTAATAGTAAAACCATAAAGGAATAAATAACTTTATTCTAAATTATCCCTAATCGTTCATTATGGAATAATAATGAATTAAGATTAGTATGTAGGCTGGATGATGGTCATGTTTTACTGATCATGGATATAAGATATCATTTCAGCACATAGATACATGTAAGAGTACATTGTATTGGAATGACCAATTATGAGAATACTATATGGATCAATATGATAAGTATTTCTCATTACAGTAATTATTTAAGTCCTTTGACCTGATGACACCATAGATTCCTACATAACAAACTCCATATTTTAATTCAGTTCTTTATCATCTTTAATCAGATGATTATAAGACTGATATTGGATATAGAATAAGTTATGTGGAGGAATGTGAGTGTTCATGAAGGAATTTGTCCCTCTCATTAAATTGAGAGAGATATCTTTTGGGCCCCTTGTTGAGTAAGACTGAGATATGCATGGCCGTGCTCAAATGAATTGATAAGGAGTTATCAATGTTATTTGTTTAAGTCAGTCAAACTCTGGATTCAAGAAATAGGTGATTAAACAATATAAGTGTGTATTGATCCACACCTTATGTTTAATCATAAGATATCATGTGACAAAGGGACTAAATAATTAACTGTCTATAAGGTAAAATCGGATCACCGATCTTCACTTAATTTGGGTAGGCATAATGTCTTGCTAGAGGCCGCTTATGTCTCGTAGGTCAAAAGGGTTTTTGATCTACTGCTAACATTAAGTGAACCTACAGGGTCACACACAAAAGAATGAACTAAAAGGATCAGGGACTTGATATAAATGAGTCTGATGGGAATGATAAAGTCATTTATTAATCTTAATTTGTTAGGATTGATAAATAATTATTTGGCCTAGTGCAAGTGGGAGATTGTTAGTGTTTTTGCCCAAGGCCAAATATTTGATATTTTCATTTTATGGGTTTATAATTAAACCTATAGGAATTATTATATTTATTATTCTTAAATAGTTTAAGAATAATAAATGATTATGACATATAATTAATATTTAATGAAATAATGTATTTTGTTAAATATTAAATAAATATCTCATCATATTTATCTTCTAGGGTTTCCTATATGTCTATATATATAGATCTATAGACAGCCTTTTAGGTCAGACTCTTTGACGTCACATTAGACGGCAGAGAAATTCTGCAAACCTAAAAGAAATTTTCGAAACCCTAGAGAGTGTGAGAAATTCGTATCTCTAAGCCCCTTCGAAACCAAATCTAGAAGCGTTCTAGATTGCGCTAGCACGCAAGAGGAAATCCAAATCAAGGTCATTCTCGTGTGGATACCGTAGAGGGCGTTCGCAACGTGGCAACGTCTACAGATCTGTATCATCAAATACCTTTTGAAATCTAAAAGGTAATAAAACTTGAACTTTTATTTTCGTTTTTTTTATCTAATCAAAAACACATGGATACTGGAATTAGGGTTTTAATTTTAAAGAAAAATTCCGCTGCAAATTTGATAATAAAACCCAACTAATATGACCTTAAGTAGGCAGTCTATAAAGTGAAAAATCATACTTATAAAAATGAATTCAAGAGGATACGTGATGAAGATTCAACACTTCAATCTAGAGCCCTGCATTGCAAGAAAATGAGATGAGTTAGTTTTACAAACAAGGAAGGTTTCACTCATGCAGAATTTTATTGTCATGAAGACATATATAATAAAGAAGTACACACATTCTTTGACAAATACTAAACCAACTTATGATGGCTCTACAAGACAAGGAATTAAATGGACAAAGGCATGAAGCACATATACAATATAACCAAATGCGTAAAAATAGTCTTTCATGTTATTTTGGTATGCATAAACCAATTTGAACATAGCGGAAATCATTATGTGATGGCATACTAGCCATTACCATCTCACACATCACATATCAAACTATAGGCAAGCCAAGATTTTACAAAAACCACAATACAAGACCTTTTCCATTTCAACCTTTCTCTTTTCGAGCAGTGCAAGTCCATTTCTTTTTGGTCATCTTACAGGTTTTATTGTAAATAAGGATTTGAAGTTTATGCATAGAATAATGAATAGGAACAACTTGCGATATGAATAAAACAACCACTACCCCGAAGGCTGTTATCCATCAAAAATTTAGAGACAAGGCTCAGTACAGTTAAGAAAGTACAGGAAACTCCTCAAAGTGGATGCCTAGGACTCGCTATTCCAACAAAAGGTCTTTGTTTTTACTACTGCAGGTTGCAGCTTCCTGACTTATCAGTCATCTCAGGGACATTTAAGAAGAAGAAAAATGCAGAACAAAATGCTACTGGGTTGGCTCAAAAAAAAAACTAGGTCTTATTGCATGGAATGATCATCTCAAAAAGCTTCCAAATGAGCTAGCAAAATCTGCAATATCTGCAATCGTCGCCGTTGTGAAGACAATCATCATACATCAGGAAGACGAAATGAAATTAAAAGAAAAGTGTGAGAAAACTAGGAAAGACTATTTGTGCAAGAACTAGGCATTTGAGGAATGGTACCAGAAGTACATGATGCGGAAAGCATCTGATGAAACACAGGGCCGTTGTGAAGACAATCATCGTACATCAGGAAGACGAAATGAAATTAAAAGAAAAGTATGAGAAAACTAGGAAAGAGTATTTGTGCAAGAACTAGGCATTTGAGGAATGGTACCAGAAGTACATGATGTGGAAAGCATTTGATGAAACACGGGGCAAAGATGGAAGCACTATTGACCCTGTCGTGAAGAAGCAAGCAACGGTCGAAGTCCTGAAGAAGAGGTTGGAAGAGAAAGTTGAGGCTCATCAAAGACTTCCCAGGGAGAAGTCCCTGGGAAGTCTCAAAACGAGACTGCCTAAGCTGTTCCGTGCCCTGTCGGACTATGCTCGTGCCTCTGCTGATGTCTATGCAAAGCTAAGGTCCATCGCAATGCCTCAGAAATCAAATGGTATTTCCACCTAAGTATGCAGTTCCTATTCTGGCAGATTCTCTATTTTTATGTTCTATAAGTTTCAGTTATGACTTGTTCTTTGTAAGGATGAATTTTGCTGTCAACATGTATGATCTTGTTTTGTCCCATAAGAGTCAATATCCCTAAATAGAAAATTTTGAAAGTTCAGGTGGAGAAAGAAATGCTTTAGCAAAAGTCTTATGCCCTTTGGAATAGATATGATTATAGGCAATGTAATGTTGCATCAGATATTGTCTTAAAAAAAAAAAAAAAACAAAGTTACACCAATGCCCAAATAACATGCCAAGACACTAACGCAACCCATGTCTCCTTACAATCAACAATCTAACACATACACACCACACATATGAGATATATGACATTCCCAACATACATGAGATAACATACATAGCAAGGTCTATAGATTTTGAGACACGACATAAAGCCCACAGATAGAACATTATGATACTCTGAAAGGTTTAGCATTGTTACCTCTTGCCAATGGTTCATTCATGACCTTCGAAAAGAGTAGTGCTGGTACCAGGGAAAAATTCCTTTGCTCAAGCCATGGACGTTTTATTTTGAGAATGTTGTAGGCAAAATGCTTGATGCATTACTTGCTGACATGAGAGCACCTGAAGGAAGGCAGAGATTGCATATGTTGGAGACATTACTAAAGGTGGGACTTCTTCACTGGCAGTAATATCAATAAGCAAGTAGTTGCAGTTGCTAAGAATTGAGTTTTTAGACAGAGAAGCTGAGAATACATGTGCATTGCATGGTTCCTGAAGTGGTTGCTTTATGTCATTGAGAAGATATGCGGTAGCATTTGGTGAAACAATACTTACTTTTAATGAATTTTTATATGAAAAAAAAAAACAGCACAACTCTAACACTATTTTGTAAATTGCGCACATCTCTCTCATATGAGCGTCGTTTGAGGCGATTCAAAATTCCTTGGAAAGCTAAGAGGGAGATCTAAAACCTTTGTGTTTTGAGTTTTGGTGGATTCGCAACACATAAATACAGTTTTCATTTTGAAGTCACTACAAGTGCAGCAGTGACTTGAAAAATTGAAGATTTAAGATAGTTTTGTAAATTGTGTACATCTTTCTCATATGAACTCCGTTTCGGGTAATTCAAAATTCCTTGGAAAGCTAAAAGAAAGAACTACAACTTTCGTGTTTTGAGTTTCTATGGATTCACAACGTATCAATACAGAATTAGCTGTGAATTTACGGAATACATAGTGGAATGCTTTGATTCACAGATTTGATGGGGTTGAGTAAATTATGGATATTTCTCTCATTTGTACTCCTTTTGAGGTGATTCAAAATCCTATAGAAAGCTAAGGGAAATATATTTAACTTTTATGTTGTGGGTTTTGGTAAAGTTGGAATGAATCAAGGTCGAAATCAACCTTGAAGATACTACTTTTGCACTGTGACTTACTGACCTACACTTAAGGACAGTAGCAGCAAGAGCAAAGGATGAAGATCCATCAAGAACCAATAAAACTTTCTTGGAATGATCTCAAAGCAGGAACAAACCAGAATATCATTGCAAAAATTGATTTTTACATTTAACATCAGCAAGGACAAGTATCATTCGAGCAGCAAGTTGACAAATCAACATATGCGAAAAAGGGCACTTCTAGTGCAAGTCATAAATGATAAGGACGCTTGACAAATAAACCAAGCATGGTTTTTGAATCCTACGTAACGGTTTGATGACACTTCATTGCTTGACTGGGATTTGGAATCAGGTCTCTACAATATCACAGTTTCACAAGTAGAAGAAGACACATCGTCCACACATCCACATAGTTTTACAAAACAAGTATCATGGGATGCTCATTCATTCTTTGTAACGAATCAAACTAAAGCATCTACCATGTCTCAACGCGAGACATATATGAAAAAAAAAGTATTTGCACAAACTAGATTCATTATGATGCTTGAGATAGCAAGAACAACATGGAGCTCACATTTGAAATCATAAAACGTAGAATTTTTTTTTTTAACAACGATAGAAGAATCATGAAGCCGAATAGAAAGTGGCACAGAAGCATAGAACAATATTCAAGCTGAAGAGTTACTCAAATGTGGCTATGTCACTATGGAGATAGGAAAAAGACAAGCAATACAAGACCTAATCATAGCAGGGGCCAAGCAACAAAATAGAGATGAACAACATTAGCATCAAACTAAGCTCCATCCAATCACACATTCTTCATTTAAATCCTCGCTCAACCAGACTACAATAAAGAAAATTAATCCATATCGTGCCATATTATATAGCATAAAATAGAGATGACTGATGCAAACCTGAGATGGACGGAAGATATTTGGCTACAAATACGGCTTCTTCGACAGCAATGAATTAGGGTTTAACTGAGTAGTAATGAACAAAGTACAATCCAACTTTGTTGAGCTAAATCAGGATGTTAAATGGCAGTCATGAATGAAATCAAGAGGATTAGTTCTTTTTAATTACACCAACAGAGATTAAAAAAAAAAACGAAAACGAAAAGACAAAAGCTTGGGAAAACAAAAAAATGGAAACCCATTTGAAAGAAGATGAAAAGCGAATGGAAACTCATTCAAAAGAAGTTTGTGCTCGTTGACTTTAACCTGGCAGTCTCGACAAAGAAGATGGAATCCTCAACCGACAATGAGCCAGATGTTTCAACAAACAAAGCTATTCAATGGCAGCATTATACATATTTTTTTTTAAATGGAGATAAAATATTTAAGATGACTTGGAAAGACCATATGCTTCTTAGAGGAAGAAAGGAATTACCATTTTTTTTCTTTTAGCCTGTGTGAGTGTTGGACTCTACATATATATATATATATATGCATGATCTTCTTGCCTGGTCTCAGAATGAGAATTAAAAGCTTCGTGCTGCAAAACAAAGAGATGACAACCTTAGAAAAGGATGCCATTGCTTTTGCCGTTACCTCGCTGCTGGAGCAAATAAAGAAAATAAGAATATCGCGGACGAGGAGAATAATGGAAAAGCTGTCCGTTTGTACTGCAAGAAAATCAAATTTTAACACCTCTTTAATAGTACAGAGCTTGTACAATGAATATGCTAGCATGCAAAGGGACATGAAAATGACGAGAAGATCATGAATCACTTCAGAGAGTGAAAATCGTTACAAGTGACCCGTACGTCACTGTTAAAGTACCTCAAGCGACAGTGGCACGTTCAGCCGTGCTTAAGAACTCTTAGAACCCTAGGTGGGACCAGAAGTTCAATATTCAATTGCTCATCCTCTAATCGATTTGGAAATCGAGGTCAAGGATGATGATGTATTTGGTGCTCAGGTCATTGGTGTTGCAAAAATCCCAGGAAATCAAATTGCTTCTGGAGAGGAGATCTCCGATGGTTTCCATTGAGTGGGCTGTCGGCAAAGCCACACACTGCGATACAGCTTAAGATGATATTCATAGAAGTGGACAAGAATCCATTGTATCGGCATGGCATTGCAGGTGATCCTGATCATTTAGGAGTGAGATATTCTTATTTCCCTTCAGGAAAGGGAGTCATGTCACATTATATCAGGATGCTCATGTGACTGATGAATTGCCTAAAACCATACTGGATAGTGGCAATACTTAAAGTCATGAGAAGTGCTAGGAGGATATTTGCTATGTAATATCCAAGGCTCACCATTTGATTTATATCGTGGGGGTCGTCTTTTTACAAGATCAACATATTTACGTGGACTTCAATGGTTAGTCTTAAAACAGGTGGCTTTTCTTAAGGAAGTAGACCAACATATTTCAATATACACAGACTTTGAAAGGAAGCATGAATTTATGGGACATGTCATCCAAATACAATAAAAGCTAAATAGCTTACTAAGTGGATGAAATGATGGAATTAGTAATTTACATGATTTTAAATGGCAGACATTAAAGTGGATTTTGCCTTTATTTGGATTGGTTGACCCAGCAAGCTTTGTAACCCATTATTACTAGTTTATTCATCAAGCTCCCCTACAAGCAGAACAAAGTCCTCTCTCCAATGCAAAGTCTATCTCACGATTTTCTTTGGGAATATAAACAAGCTGGGATTTCCTAAAGCAGTTTTAGTTTGCTGAAGTTGTTGGAACAAGTTATCAACATTTGGTATGAGATGAGGTTTTCCCGAAGAAAGGCTTGGGCAACAAGTGCAAGTGCTGGCGCATAAACTTAAAAACTTTTAGTAGGAATATTACTAGGAATTGCAGTAAACACATCAACCTGCTCTGATGCTGTCATTCAAAAAAAAAAAATAGCCTCACTCGTGAAATTTTCACGAGTGAACTTGCCAGCACTTGCATGTTCAGCTGTCGCTGCATTAACTGGCCGATTGTCCTTTTTTGCTTCAATATCCAACAAGATTCCTGCACCAATTGCTGTAGCTGCTGCTCCAAAAGGGCCATTTGTTCCTCCGGACAATTTATTGCAGAGTAAAGCAGAACTTGGGTGGAAGGGATCAGAGTCATCAAGCATGACAAATTCTCCTCAATCTTCTCACATACTCTTGCAAAGCATTGTTGCCCTCTATTGGATATTGATTTGAATGCCATTGATGAAAGATTATTTGAAGATATAGCTTCTCAAAATTCAACTCCAGCAACGACTTTATCTACTAATGGCCTGTGCTCGTTTAGGTGCCTTGAAGTTTGACAAATAAATTCATGCCTATATTATCCGAAACAAATATGAGCCTACAATTTTACATGTTGACGACTGTCTTATTGATATGCACCCAAAATGTGGTCTCATGTATGCAGCGCAAGTCTTTTGCAGTATGAAATCTATGGACTTAATCTCATGGACTTCGACGATTATGGGATGGTTAATCATGGATGCTTTGATGAAGCCATTAGTACATTGAGATTGATGCAAAAAAAAAAAAAAAAAAAAAAAAAAATACATCTTCACATCCCTTGAGGAACTTACAAATTGTTCTCACATTGCAAAACAAGGAAATCGAACTTTCAAAGCTAGTATGCCTAATTCTGTTGCCCAAAGAACTAATCTTTACTTTTGTGTCATTCGCATTGCATCCAACACCATAATTTGGACTGCTAATAGGGATTATCCTGTCTCAAATACTGGTATGATATACCTTACAACAAATGGTATGTCCATTACAGATCAGAATGGCAATATCAAATGGTATGCCCCTAAAATTCAGTCATTTGTTTCAATAAATTCAGTTTCATTCATGTTCAGCTCAGGTAGCGTGAGTCTTGTCAATGTTGATCCTGTTTATGTTGAGTTACTGCTGTTGGATGCTGTTTGGACATGGAGTTAGGAAAAATTAGAGCGCTCCACATGGCTGGTACTTTGTGTTCTGTTCTGAAGCACTGTGCTATATAGGTGCTCTGACTTCACCAACATGGGCGCTTAACTGCTGTTGCTATAGGTGTGGTCATTCCGATGCCGAGCAGCTGCAGCATTGATCTACTCTCCTCTCTAGATTGCTATAGACTACTGCATGGCATGGAATTTGATAAATTGGCTTCTGGCTAACAACATAGGTGCTCCAGAGTTGGTGTTGAACACTCAACTTGAAGACTTCAATTTTCATTTGGCATCATTCAAGTCTGCTCTAGGAAGATTTGGTCCCGAATTGGCAAAGTGGAGCTCAAATTCATTGTGTAATCATGCTCAATCAAGTGCAGCGGCTTGGTTTATTGGAACTGATAGTAGCTTGGACTTCAGACATGAGGCATTCAGCATATGCTCGAAATCTTCTCAAGTGTCTATTTGGTACAAACTTGCATCCTTCTTTGCTAATGAGCCGGAATACATAAATGAGTTAATTATAATTGTTAGCTCATAAGAGTCTATTCCTGGGAACATTCAGACTCATGCTATGCTTGCTTTGGATGCGCAATTGGCTGCTTACATATCATCTTGTGAGCAAGCACACAATCGAATAAATGATATGTTTCTTACACGAGCTTATAATCATATTAATTGATGAAACTCTGATGTTGTATAAACAAGTTGAATCTATCTACAAACATTATTTAAGTGTGGCTAAATTTGGACTCAGATTTGGTTCAACCATAATCAAATTGAATCAAGCTTGAACTACAGAAGCTTAGTCAAGGCCTGCCTTGGCACTCTGCACTTTAGGAATGAGTACTCTAGCTTTGCATTACAAGACACTCAGATTGGCCACGACACCAAGATCCTGCAACACAGCCTATTGGTAAAACAACCTGCTCAATTGTGAAAATGTATTCGGCAACAATGCAGCTATGTTTTGGCACACATACACACGTCGATGGAAGCCTTGTTTATTTATCAAAGGCTGAAATAATGCCCAAACCCCTCCGATGAAACCCGAAGGACTTTGGTCGGGGGGAAAAATATAGATGTATGGATTTTATTATAAAGGCTTTAAGCCCGATTTATTATTTGGATTTAACTCTCTGGTTAAGTGACAGGCTTAGAGAGTTAGGCCCAACCAATTGGGATGATCATGGGAGATTTCGCATGGAAGGCTTGGAGTAGGGCCCGTTGGAATTGACCTGCCCAATTCCAACCTTTCTCAAATTGGCTCATACACATTACAATGAAGGCCTCAATGGGCCTGGGTCCATAATGGAGCCCACATTCATATCCACTTTGAGAAGGATTCATCTTAGCCGTTGATCGTCTGTCTCATCTGACGAACGACATCGACGGCCAGATTCTCTATAAATACTCTTAGACCTTACCTCATTTGGACAAGTGAAAAAAATCTTGGACAAACACCGTTGTGCTGTCGGATTTTCATTTTTGTGAATCGATTACTTGACTCACTTAAGAATGCACACGATATTCGTGATACTTAGTGAGATTGGTGCTCAATAGCTCCCTCACCTGTCACAAGTGTGTTGAGCCTATTGAGACTACCTATTCCTCCTCCCTACACGATTCTCTCTTGATTACCCTTGCACGTGTTGTTTCCCTAGGTTACGTGTAGCGCAATAATCACACGACACGCACGTGATCGTTACATCCGGATTCATACCCACAGAAATTTATTGATAGATAATTGACTTAATGGTTCTATTAAAAATTGTAAATTATGACTTATTATGTATTGGTCCGTAAATGTATTTTATTAGTAGATAATTGATTTTATAGAGAACTATATATTAAAAATATGATGAATTCATAAAGCATTTTTTCGTGGTTTATAATATAAATTTGTAAAATGGTATAAATATTTAAGTATCTACGTAAATATAAAAAGAAACTAGAACAAAGAAAATTTTTATTTAGAATTTTGATTTAATCCATAATCCAAACTGAATCAAACCGTTATTTAATGGTTTAAAAAAATTTCTAATCCGAACCAAACTGTACTTAATGATTTGGTTTAGGATGAAAAAAAACTAAATCATAAATTATAATTTGGTTTGGTTTTAAAAAAAAACCAAACCAAATCGATCCGCGCCCACTCCTAATCATAGTACCATTTCATCACTTGATTTTATGCACTCGTGGCTGTATTGTTGGCCAATGCGTATGGGGCCTTCCTTATCGCTCATTGGTATTGGCCTTCTATTTCTTATATTTGTCATGGTTACGTGTCTTATGTTTCAAGCCCATATTTTGAATAAGTCGCATCCTTCATGTTTAGTTTTATTATGTACGAGACACTTGTCACCACTCCCAGGTCCGAAACATAAAACAATAGGGCATGGAGTGGGAAGGCGTAGCCAAATCGAAGTTGACGTCTCCATATTTTAAGAACATCACATGACTAAGTATACAAAGTAAGTTTTGGATGTCTTGTAATGGAAGGTTACAGGTCGCTTCCTGAGAAGGCCTATCCAAAACACTTTCGTTCATTGGCTAGCACTATAAAAAGAAAACAGAAACTAGTATTGGAGTTATAAGTAAAAGAGAGAAACAGAGAGAGGAACAGAGAGACAGAGAGAGAGAGATTTGAGATGGCAGGATTGTTTGTGAAGCAATCAAAGCATTATGCAGAGACTAGGCCAACTTATCCACCAGAATTGTTCCATTTTATAGCTTCCAAGACAACCGCCCACGACCTCGTCTGGGATGTCGGTACCGGCAGCGGCCAGGCTGCTCGATCGGCGTGTTTTTACATGCTTGTAAATTCCAATCCTGCCTCATTTTTCATATGTGAAAAGAAAAGCGTTTAATTTTACTTTAATGGTATATCCATGCCATCTTTGTCGATTTTGAAATTGGAATTCATAAATAATGCTGCAATTGCTAAAACCATTTGATGGGTACAAATTGAAAAAGTTGGATAAGCAAAGGGATCTTCTTAATCAGTGACTCTTAATCACACTTTATCTCCTGTATAAATATAATATATATATATATATATATATTTGATAAGTGTTATTGGGAGACTAATGTTCGCACCACTAAACTTATAAAATCTTAGCTTTTTTTTTTTTTTTTTCCAATCAAATTGACATTTTGAAACTTGCTTCATCTTATTTTAGCTTGCAGAGATATTCACTAATGTTATAGCAACAGATACAAGCCTTAAACAGCTTGAATTTGCACCAAAGCTGCCCAACATCTGCTACCAGCATACTTCCCCAGTAATGTCGATGTCCGAATTGGAACAGAAAATCTCAACCCAAGGAAGGGTTGATTTAGTGACCATTGCTCAAGCCCTTCATTGGTTCGACCGTCCTACATTCTATAACCAAGTGAAACATGTCCTCAAAAAGCCGGATGTGTGATTGCAGCTTGGTGCTACACCGTGCCCGAAGTCAATGACTCGGTTGATGCGGTTTTTGGACAATTTTAAGGTTGATACGAATCCTTATTGGGATTCAGCACGTAAATTGGTAGATGATCAATATGAAACCATTGATTTCCCCTTTGAACCAGTCAAGGGATTAGAAAATACGGGTCCAATTCGATTTGTGACGGAGAGGCTCATGGATGTTGACGAGTATTTAATGTATCTAAAGTCATGGTCGGCATATCAAACGGCAAAAGATAAGGGCATAGAGCTTTTGAATGAAAATGTGGTTGAGGACTTCAAGCGTGCTTGGAATGAAGATGGGAATGATAAGAAGCATGTGAAGTATCCAGTTTATTTGAGGATTGGTAGAGTAGGCAATATGTGCGATGATTGAAATTTAGGATTGATACTATGCACTGGAATAAGGAAAGGTTAATATAAATTAAGCTTATCGTAATCGTTATCAATGCCGTCGTAGCCTAATGGCATTAATCTAGTCTCTCACACTCTCACGTGAAAGTTATTGGTTTAAATATTCCTTTCTTCAATGTAAAGACCAAAAATTTAAAAAAAAATGAAAATATAAACTTTATAATAATCATCTATAATTAATTTTTTATTTTTATATTCTTTTACTTTCAAGGAGAGATGTTATTGTTGAAGTCAACTAATGAATGGTGCAACATATCTATCATCAACACGGCAGCAAGAGAAAGACTTTATGAATTGATGTATTGATAATGATATTTTGGCTTCTTTTCATTTTTTTTTTTTTTGCTTTCATTTCATTTTATTTTTTTTCCTTTTCCCACTGTTTTGGCATTGTTTAAAAATTAAAATTGTATATTTATCAAAATAAGATACCAAAAAATGGAAGTAAATATATATATATATATATTGCTTTATAAAATCTAAGGCTAGTGCTAACTACAAGCTAAAAAAGTGGATCGCTAAAGGAGCTATAAAATTCGTCATTTGGTTCTTATTGGTACTCTTCTGTGGATTAGATTTCATATCGTAAAGGGTTGGATGTGGCCAAATGACAACCAAAGGAGGAAGCAAAGGAGGAAAACTAATACATGTTTTCAAGCTAGAAAAGTTTATCAATCCTAGGGACAAAGAAACTGCCTTTAAAGTACTCCATGTTGAGGTCAGTATAATTAATACTCATTTTCCACTTCCCATTTGACTTCTTGACAAGTAAAATATTATCTAGCTAGGTTGGGTACTTCTCTCCTCAAATGAATCCTACCCTTAGTAGTTTTTGAACTTTTCAATAGTTGTCTATCTTTCTAGTGCATAATGTCTTTTTCTATTTGACATTAACACTAGGATCGATGCTCGATTGATGTGCATTTACCTCTAGAGAAATACCCAACATCTCAATGAGTAATTAATCAATGATAAATGCGTAATCTTAAGTAAAACACTTTTATGGTTCTTATTGAGTTTTTACTACAAATTGACTCAATTTTTAAAAAGCACGTATGGATTAAATAGCATAAGAAGATAAAAAGAAACAAGATTAGTATTGAAATGGCTTTTTATGCTCATTAGTTTTTATTCCCATTCTACTCTACTTTTTATAAGTGTTCATTCATTATAATTGGAAGTGGCATCTCAATTTTAACTTGTAAAATTTAAGCTTTTATATATTCATGACACTCCAACCTAAGACAACCAAGAATCCATGTGTAGACTAACAAAACGACAAGTAGCAATTGGTTCTTCGTAACATATTCAAACGAAAACATCTAAAAAGGCAAAATAGCAGCAACTCGGCTACTAAACAAACTACAAAGCACAATTGTTGTAAACACCAATGCTCAAGGATGCTCCATCCAAGACGATAGTTGTTGAGAGGGAACCAAACACAACACTAGTATAGAGCAACTTAGATGAAAGCTAGGCAATAGTTCCATCACAACTATAATAGCTGAAGGGAGCATTTATCAAACTCACTAAAGCACCTCTAACTCAATTAAAAGAACCAACATGCAATCAATGGAATGTTCATGCTTTGCCAATAGAGTATGTAATGAATGCCACATGATCCAAGCGGTTACACATGATTCAAGCTTCTTCATGACAATAGTTGCAAGATAACAAGTTTCAATGCAAGACCGACCTTCATTAAAGACTAGAGGCAACAACATCAGTATCTAAGAGAGAGCTTCACACTAAAAAATCACAACAAACATCGAGCATTCATCTATGAGAAAAGAGAACCAAACAGCACCTAATCTAAGTGTCCTAACATCCATTAGACCTAAAAGAAGTGTTAAACACTTATGATAAGTAACTCTTTGTTAGGTTCTCTCAAATATTATTTTCGACGGTAACAAAAAGATAAATATTTTCTAACAAATATATTCGGTATGCAGTCATCAAGTTATAAATCTAAATCATAGTATGATTAGAAGTTCTATGGAAATGTTTTTCAAAGAAAAGTCAAAGTTAGAGAGTAATTCAAGATGCTACTCTAGAAAGTTTTTCAAGGAAACAATAACACTCAAAAGGTAGATTTGATATGTGTTAAAGAAACAATAATGCTCAGAGAGTAACTTAGAAAGTAAACCTGTTACAAGCATTAAATCTGATTTTTTTACAATTAGCAAGCTAAAGATCTAATTCTTTCATAAGTTTGAAGACCTAACACTAAAGTTGAATGTATTTGGGGTAATACATTCAAATATGTTCCACAAAGTTGGTTCGAGTATCCAGAGGATTTCATCTCATCAAAGTTTTTGAAGTTTCAAGTTTTTGATGGCAAGATCAGGTTTCTAAAGTTAAGGATAAGATTCATTTAGTTATGTCAAGCTATGTTAAGTGTCTAAAGTCATAGAAGAAATTCAAAATCATAGAAGAATATGGACGACAAGACACGATTCTAATTTATAGGGATATGTGCGTTATTTAAAGAGAAGGATATCAAAAACTATTTTGAACAAGTCTTTAATGATATTATCTACAGATTATTATGTTATCTACATGGATCTGATCAAATAAAGATTTTGAATTCAGGATAAGCTCTGAAGATTTTGTTAACAGACGCATGAAATTAGGAAACAAGCAGCATCATACAATAACCGGTCTTATATTTTTCCAGTGGAGCAATCACATCAAAAACAATATCACAAAATCAAGAACAAGGCTTATCTCTAAATTTTTCAGATTTTCTCTCATCTAGCCGTAGAAGACGAGAAGATAAATACAACAAGTCGACATTAAAAAAAAGTACACACGTGAAAAATAAGCTCTCCTTATTGCGAATTTCTTTAGCTTTCATTAGTGCTAAACTCTGTTGATTAAATTTTATTCCTGCACAAAAAACTTGAGAGGATTGTTAATTCTTTATTCCTCATTTGTTTTTGATAATTTGTGTGAGATAGATTACAAGAAGACTCTGAGTTCAAAGATAACTAAGGTTTAGCATGAATTCTAATAGAGTGAAATGAGATACTATTTGCAATCATTTTTTATTGGATATAGTGGAAAATACCGGTATGGAATACCTGGTCCCTAACTTGGAGGTAAAAAAGAGGACTGACACTCAAGGCGAAACCTCTATCGATCATTATACAAACTTCTCTTACTCTAAGGATCTGTTTGGATGGTCTATTTTCATCTGTATCTGTGTATATCTTATCTATATTTGAGCTTCTAATGAGAACTGCCAACTTTTTTTATCTGTATCTAATTCTTCATAAATAATTTGTTAGAAAAATTTTTGAAAAAAGTGTATATATTTGTAATCTGCCGACAAACAAATAGACCCTAAAAACCCATTGTTCTAACAACATTTGAGGTGTTTCCAAGATTACATGCAATCAAGCAATGTCAGTTTTCATCGAGTTTGTAGCTTTATAAACTTCGATGAAAAAATTTATTTAAGGTATTCTTAAACCTTGTTTTATTATGTTAATTTCTTGATTGTGTTATTTATATACCGTGATTAATATTTTTTATGGATAATGCATTGTTGGGTTTAATGAATAGAATTATTTGAATTGTTTTGAATTGATTTGTGATTATTTGGATATTTAATAATTGTTGTTCACTAGTTATTTAATTTGTGTTGGGCCTTATCAATTAAATAGATTAAGATTGAAGATACTCAGGAGGGATTTGATATTGCGAACGATCATAATTTGGTTTTTTGGAATAAATTTGTCATAGGAATATGCTAGTTTTAACAAAAACTCATGCAGTTAATGAAATTGGAAATACGAATTTTGGTCACTTGATGGCACTCGGTTCATAATTTCAACTAAAGTAGTAATTTTGGTATGAGCAAATTATTATTTATATGATAATTATAGATAAACCACCTTAACAAGATGATGTGTGCAGAAATTAGAATTTTGCTAGTCTAGGAGGTGGGGAAATTCGAGGAGTTCCAATGAATTTAATTGAATCTCAAATAATTAATTTTAATACCAATTCAAGGCATCACTTTAGTTCAAATGTAAAATATAAGTGCATTTCCCAATTCACTTTTGGCCTCTCCTATGCCTGGGACCCTCAATACTATTACTAGGACATGTGGTTGAATTGTTTGATTAGTCAATTAATTATAGTTTTTAATTAAATTAAATTCAATAGCTTAATTTGGGGAAAAAGAAAACCAAAATCCTGTACTATTCCATGTGGAATACGATCTTGATTCATCATTTGTGCTGCCTGCAAGACCTAATACACTCTTTAGCTTTTACACAATGTGAAAACTGATTTTTGCAAAACCATGCAATTGTTGTTAGTTTTACAAGTGTTATTAAGAGCAAGCTAGTAACCAACCAAAGACATCTCTATTGCTATGCAAAATGCTAGCAACATATTTCAGTATATCACAGCATATAAAATTAGCTTAACAAGTAAGCTATCCATTTAATTTCACAAATAAAGAGAACCAAACGTGATTTTTTTTTAATTATTCATTAGGAAAATGGAAAATTGTCCCTTAAGTAAAATATACTTAATTTGCAAATATAAGCATGTTGCAAAACGTAATAAATTATTTAGGCCAAGAATTCTAAGAACCACTTTTTTTAAATAGGATTTGAAGTTTGGATAGTATAATTAAAATTAGGATTCATTCAAATTGACAAGGAGAAAAGTTGTAATAAATATTTAGAAAATATAGTGCAATATCCAGGCGGATCCGAATGGGTACGGTAGAGAAGGTCTTCGAATTCTAATGAGACACCTTTAGGGGTTTTGAAGTAACACCCGAAGAGGAATGCTGCCAGCAAGACCAGACGACCACTCAAAAGCTATGTGTCGGTGAGTTCTGTTTTTCTTCTAAGATCTTCCTTAATTATTAATATTATCATATTAACTTGAAAATTTTAATGGAAAAAAAAAATGAGATACACTATTTCACTTATAGATTCAGGTAAAATTATCACAATTGGGAAATCCCCAAAATTAGATGAGTTTCCTTTGTAATGTGCCTTATTCGAGGAAATTTCTTGTAATTTTTTGGAGAATTGATGAGCTGATTGTTTGATATTGTAACGTCCTAATATGAACACATTACAACTCACCACATGTCCTCTCTTGAGATGGACACACTAAGGCTATTATATCACTAACCAACAAATTCAAATACAACATCAAACTCTCATATAAAAGGGGTATATGTTTAAAAACATCTCATAAGAACTTCTAAATAACATAGTTGGCATAAACCAAAGGCAACATAATTCACAAGGTCTTCAAAAAGATTTGAAAAACGTTAAAATTGTTTAAAACTACAAGGTCTTCAAAAAGTTATCTTCATATCCAAATTACTCTAAAGATCAGTAGAATAACCAGGTCTACTATCATAACCTACTCCTAGAAAATAAAAGAGAGAGTACAAAGACCCAATATGCCAAACCACAAAACACGTACACAAGAACAAACATTATACAATTTCACATACAACCTAATAACCAATTTAGTAAACACTAATTATTATCTTTAATTAGTCAGGCAAATAATACAGTTTAGAACTATATGTATCTAGTCCTAAACTTAGAGTAACTCATGACTCCGTAAAATAATTAATATATAAAATAATATATATTGCATGACCAAGAAGATTACAACAAAGAAAGGCACGAGTGGATGCCTCTAGGTGCAATGCATATTTGTGATGCTTGAAGCACAAAATGTTTGTTTGTACGTGATCCTCACTTATGCAACAATGCATGACGTGCATTTATGCAATATGCTCAAAACATGTACGTGCATGTGACACCAGCTTACTCATGATGCTACATCGCTCTTATATAATGATACT